>JAQISU010000974.1:10000-18242 GCA_029339505.1 Unio delphinus | reverse complement strand
ACTTTTTTCAGCACTGTGACATTTTTTCACAAACTGTGAAAATTTTTTCACACTGTAATGGCCAAGATATGGCCAAAATTCCGCCCCTAAAACCTGAGAGAGAAGCTCAACGGGGTCTCCTTTCCCGGCCGTGTTGTGCCAAGCCCGTGTTTTCAAGGCGCGACATTCGGTGGATAGAAGTTGCTGGCTGGGCCCTTGGGAAGACGGTAACGTACCAGACACCGTCGGATAGGGTAGGCTAAGACGCATCGGACGGTGAAAACCCCATGAAAATCGGATGGTCCGTTCGTCCGTAGTAGGTAGCAGACGGATGGTACTATGCAATAGTTCAAGGCGCGACATTCGCTGTAAATACGCTATTGACTTCATTTTCCATGTCTGACACTTTTTTCAGCACTGTGACATTTTTCACAACTGTGAAAATTTTTTCACACTGTAATGGCCAAGATATGGCCAAAATTCCGCCCTAAAACCTGAGAGAGAAGCTCAACAGGGTCTCCTTTCCCGGCCGTGTTGTGCCAAGCCCGTGTTTTCAAGGCGCGACATTCGGTGGATAGAAGTTGCTGGCTGGGCCCTTGGGAAGACGGTGACGTACCAGACACCGTCGGATAGGGTAGGCTAAGACGCATCGGACGGTGAAAACCCCATGAAAATCGGATGGTCCGTTCGTCCGTAGTAGGTAGCAGACGGATGGTACTATGCAATAGTTCAAGGCGCGACATTCGCTGTAAATACGCTATTGACTTCATTTTCCATGTCTGACACTTTTTTCAGCACTGTGACATTTTTTCACAACTGTGAAAATTTTTTCACACTGTAATGGCCAAGATATGGGCAAAATTCCGCCCCTAAAACCTGAGAGAGAAGCTCAACAGGGTCTCCTTTCCCGGCCGTGTTGTGCCAAGCCCGTGTTTTCAAGGCGCGACATTCGGTGGATAGAAGTTGCTGGCTGGGCCCTTGGGAAGACGGTGACGTACCAGACACCGTCGGATAGGGTAGGCTAAGACGCATCGGACGGTGAAAACCCCATGAAAATCGGATGGTCCGTTCGTCCGTAGTAGGTAGCAGACGGATGGTACTATGCAATAGTTCAAGGCGCGACATTCGCTTTAAATACGCTATTGACTTCATTTTCCATGTCTGACACTTTTTTCAGCACTGTGACATTTTTTCACAACTGTGAAAATTTTTTCACACTGTAATGGCCAAGATATGGGCAAAATTCCGCCCCTAAAACCTGAGAGAGAAGCTCAACAGGGTCTCCTTTCCCCGCCGTGTTGAGCCAAGGCCGTGTTTCCAAGGCGCGACATTCGGTGGATAGAAGTTGCTGGCTGGGCCCTTGGGAAGACGGTGACGTACCAGACACCGTCGGATAGGGTAGGCTAAGACGCATCGGACGGTGAAAACCCATGAAAATCGGATGGTCCGTTCGTCCGTAGTAGGTAGCAGACGGATGGTACTATGCAATAGTTCAAGGCGCGACATTCGCTTTAAATACGCTATTGACTTCATTTTCCATGTCTGACACTTTTTTCAGCACTGTGACATTTTTTCACAACTGTGAAAATTTTTTCACACTGTAATGGCCAAGATATGGCCAAAATTCCGCCCCTAAAACCTGAGAGAGAAGCTCAACAGGGTCTCCTTTCCCCGCCGTGTTGAGCCAAGGCCGTGTTTCCAAGGCGCGACCATTCGGTGGATTCAAGTTGTCTGCTGGGCCCATGGCATTGGGGTGACATGCCCCACACCGTCGGATAGGGCAGGCAGAGACGCATCGGACGGTGCATGCCGCAGGAAAATCGGTTGGTCCGTTCGTCCGTGCGCGGCCGAAAAGCGGTTGGGGGCCCCGCAGAGTCATGCAAATGTGAAGATAGGTTAATTGGGGTTTCCTCGAACACTCTTGAAGCCACCTTGAAGTGCCACATGGCGCCAGATAGGCCTCGCCAAGCCGCGTCTAGCGCCGCTAAGTGCATGTGATTCGCCGTGTGCGTTCGTCCGAGCGCCTAAGAAAACGTGTTTTTCACTGTCCCTGTTTGTATTTCGCGACATTAGGAGATGTTGAGTTTTCTCAGCTGTCTTTGAATGCACGGCAAACATACCAGACACCGTCGGATAGGGCAGGCTGAGACGTAGCGGACGGTGAAAACCCCATGAAAATCCGATGGTGCGTTCTTCCGTGCGAGGTAGCCGACGGAGGGTACCCTCGACGTTTTCAAGGCGCGACATTCGGTGGATTGAAGTTGTGGGCTGGGCCCTTAGGAAGACGGTAACATGCCACACAGCGTCGGATAGGGCAGGCTGAGACGCATCGAACGGTGAAAACCCCATGAAAATCGGTTGGTCCGTTCGTCCGTGCGAGGGAGCAGACGGAGGGTACCCTCCAAGTTGTTAAGGCGCTCCATTTCTTGGAGTTGTCTCCCGTAGACCGTGCGAGGTAGCAAACCGATAGAGCGACATTGGCTTTTCTCTTGCTTTCTCCTAGGCCGTTGCTCCGATTGAAACGTGCCATGCCTGGTTGTGAAGGAGACGCACATGCAGTGCAAACGGCAAGAAAATTGGAACGTGCGTGCGTTTGTTATCCCCTGTAAGGCGGCCATAAGGGTCTTCAAGGTCAGTGCTCTCCAAGGATTGCTGAAACGCCCGTTTTTCTAGAGTTTACAAGAGCTACAGTCATGTACGAGGCAGCGGCATGTAGGTCTTGACGAGAGGCAGCTGCCGGTGAAAAGCCCGATCAAGTCGAACCGTCCGTTCGTCCGTAGGAGGTAGCAGACGGACGGTACTATGCAATTGTTCATGGCGCGACATTCGGTGGATTGAAGTTGCGGGCTGCGCCCTTGGGAAGACGGTGACATGCCACACACCGTCGGATAGGGCAGGCTGAGACGCATCGGACGGTGCATGCCCCATGCCAATCGGTTGGTCCGTTCGTACGTGCGAGGTAGCCGACGGAGGGTACCCCCCACGTTTTCAAGGCGCGACCTTCTGTTTATTCAAGTTGTGTGCTGGGCAATTGGGAGTAGGGAACGAATGCTACTATCCATGTTTGTATTGTGGCTTTTCCCCGGTTTTCTCGCGTGATAGGATGTTGCTGCTGCTGATGGGTGGTTGTGGCGGTAGCGAATATCTGGCAAACGGGACATTGGCGAAAAGGGGGGGGGGGGGGGGGGGGGGGGGTTTGGTAAACTTTCTTTCAATGTCTACCACTTATAAATGACTTAAAGAAAGATATCTTCTTGCTGTTTGCGGCGGTGGTAGAGAGAGAGAGAGAGAGAGAGAGAGAGAGAGAGAGAGAGAGAGAGAGAGAGAGAGAGAGAGAGAGAGAGAGAGAGAGCTGCTGCTGCTGGTTGTGGTGAGTGGTGGTAGCGAATGCCAGGATGTTGGCATATCCATGGCTTGCAACGCCATAGCTTGTGAATGCTTCGATATATCTGCTTGCTGTTTGCGGCGGCGGTTGAGAGAGCTGCTGCTGCTGCTGATGGTTGTGGTGGTAGCCAATGCCATGCAAATGGGATTTTGGAAAATTCATTGATGCAATGCTCCTTACCTTGTGAATGCTTCAATCTATCTTCTTGCTGTTTGCGGCGGTGTTTGAGAGAGCTGCTGCTGCTGCTGCTGATGGTTGTGGTGGTAGCCAATGCCAGACAAATGGGATTTTGGAAAATTCATTGATGCAATGCTCCTACCTTGTGAATGCTTCAATCTATCTTCTTGTTGTTTGCGGCGGTGTTTGGGAGAGCTGCTGCTGCTGCTGCTGATGGCTGTGGTGGTAGCCAATGCCAGACAAATGGGATGTTGGCAAATTCATTGCTGCAATGCCCATAGCTTGTGAATGCCTCCATATATCTGCTTGCTGTTTGCGGCGGCGGTTGAGAGAGCTGCTGCTGCTGCTGCTGCTGCTGGTTGTGGTGGTAGCCAATGCCATGCAAATGGGATTTTGGAAAATTCATTGATGCAATGCTCCTACCTTGTGAATGCTTCAATCTATCTTCTTGCTGTTTGCGGCGGTGTTTGAGAGAGCTGCTGCTGCTGCTGCTGATGGTTGTGGTGGTAGCCAATGCCAGACAAATGGGATTTTGGAAAATTCATTGATGCAATGCTCCTACCTTGTGAATGCTTCAATCTATCTTCTTGTTGTTTGCGGCGGTGTTTGGGAGAGCTGCTGCTGCTGCTGCTGATGGCTGTGGTGGTAGCCAATGCCAGACAAATGGGATGTTGGCAAATTCATTGCTGCAATGCCCATAGCTTGTGAATGCCTCCATATATCTGCTTGCTGTTTGCGGCGGCGGTTGAGAGAGCTGCTGCTGCTGCTGCTGCTGGTTGTGGTGGTAGCCAATGCCATGCAAATGGGATTTTGGAAAATTCATTGATGCAATGCTCTTACCTTGTGTATGCTTCAATCTATCTGCTTGCTGTTTGCGGCGGTGTTTGAGAGAGCTGCTGCTGCTGCTGCTGGTTGTGGTGGTAGCCAATGCCAGACAAATGGGATTTTGGAAAATTCATTGCTGCAATACCCCTACCTTGTGAATGCTTCAATCTATCTGCTTGCTGTTTGCGGCGGTGGTTGAGAGAGAGCTGCTGCTGCTGCTGATGGTTGTGGTGGTAGCGAAGGCCATACAAATGGGATTTTGGCAAATTCCTCACTATAATAATACCTATAGCTCTTGAATACTTCAAGTTATCTTCTCTGGGCTGTTTGTAGCGCCGGCTGAGTGTACGTACGTTTCATATCCAAGCCAATGCAATATATAAATAGGTACAAATCCATATGAAAATGTCTTTTAATTTCACAATTTCATTATAAAATTTTTCAACCCATTCCATTTAATTTTCAAACGTTTTGTTTGCATTTTCCACTTCAAATGTATCTTATATTCGCCTCCAACACATTTATTCCGCTTAAATAGGCGATTTCTTCGATTTCCATGTTGCGGAGCTTTTTACGCAACTGCGTAAATTTTTACTCGAGTGTGCGAACATTTTACGCACTGTTATGGCCAAAATTTGGCCACAATGGCCAAATTTTGGCCACAATGACCAAAATTTGGCCAAACTTTTTCCGTTCAAACCTGCGAGTCAAGCTCAACAGGGTCTCCTTTCCCGGCCGTGTTGTGCCAAGCCCGTGTTTTCAAGGCGCGACATTCGGTGGATAGAAGTTGCTGGCTGGGCCCTTGGGAAGACGGTGACGTACCAGACACCGTCGGATAGGGTAGGCTAAGACGCATCGGACGGTGAAAACCCCATGAAAATCGGATGGTCCGTTCGTCCGTAGTAGGTAGCAGACGGATGGTACTATGCAATAGTTCAAGGCGCGACATTCGCTTTAAATACGCTATTGACTTCATTTTCCATGTCTGACACTTTTTTCAGCACTGTGACATTTTTTCACAACTGTGAAAATTTTTTCACACTGTAATGGCCAAGATATGGCCAAAATTCCGCCCCTAAAACCTGAGAGAGAAGCTCAACAGGGTCTCCTTTCCCGGCCGTGTTGTGCCAAGCCCGTGTTTCCAAGGCGCGACATTCGGTGGATTCAAGTTGTCTGCTGGGCCCTTGGCACTGGGGTGCCATGCCACACACCGTCGGATAGGGTAGGCTAAGACGCATCGGACGGTGAAAACCGCATGAAAATGGGACGGTCTGTTCGTCCGTGCGAGGTAGCCGACGGAGGGTACCCTCCACGTTTTCAAGGCGCGACATTCGGTTGATTCAAGTTGTCTGCTGGGCCCTTAGCATTGGGGTGGCATGCCCCACACCGTCGGATAGGGCAGGCAGAGACGCATCGGACGGTGCATGCCGCAGGAAAATCGGTTGGTCCGTTCGTCCGTGCGCGGCCGAAAAGCGGTTTGGGGGCCCCGCAGAGTCATGCAAATGTGAAGATAGGTTAATTGGGGTTTCCTCGAACACTCTTGAAGCCACCTTGAAGTGCTACATAGCGCCAGATAGGCCTCGCCAAGCCGCGTCTAGCGCCGCTAAGTGCATGTGATTCGCCGTGTGCGTTCGTCCGAGCGCCCAAGAAAACGTGTTTTTAACTGTCCTTGTTTGTATTGCGCGACATTAGGAGATGTTGAGTTTTCTCAGCTGGCTTTGAATGTACGGCGACATACTAGACACCATCGGATAGGGCAGGCTGAGGCGCATCGGACGGTGAAAATCCCATGAAAATCCGATGGTGCGTTCGTCCGTGCGAGGTAGCCGACGGAGGGTACCCTCGACGTTTTCAAGGCGCAACATTCGGTGGAATGAAGATGTGGGCTGGGCCCTTGGGAGCACGGTAACACACCAGACACCGTCGGATAGGGTAGGGTAGGACGCATCGGACGGTGAAAACCCCATGAAAATCGGACTGTCCGTTCGTCCGTGCGAGGTAGCCGACGGAGGGTACCCTCCACGTTTTCAAGGCGCGACATTCTGTTTATTCAAATGCGCGACATTCGGTTGATTCAAGTTGTGTGCTGGGCCCTTGGCATTGGGGTGACGTGCCACACACAGTCGGATAGGGCAGGCTGAGACGCATCGGACGAAGCATGCCGCATGCCAATCGGTTTGTCCGTTCGTCCGTGCGAGGTAACCGACGGAGGGTACCCCCCACGTTTTCAAGGCGCGACCTTCTGTTTATTCAAGTTGTGTGCTGGGCAATAGGGAGTAGGGAACGAATGCTACTATCCATGTTTGTGTTGTGGCTTTTCCCCGGTTTTCTCGCGTGATAGGATGTTGCTGCTGCTGATGGATGGTTGTGGTGGTAGCGAATATCTGGCAAACGGGACATTGGCGAAAAGGGGGGGGGGGGGGGGGGGGTTGGTGCCCTTTGATTTAATGTCTACCACTTATAAATGACTTAAAGAAAGATATCTTCTTGCTGTTTGCGGCGGTGGTAGAGAGAGAGAGAGAGAGAGAGAGAGAGAGAGAGAGAGAGAGAGAGAGAGAGAGAGAGAGAGAGAGAGAGAGAGAGAGAGAGAGCTGCTGCTGGTTGTGGTGGTAGCGAATGCCAGACAAATGGGATGTTGGCATATCCATTGCTGCAATGCCCATAGCTTGTGAATGCTTCGATGTATCTGCTTGCTGTTTGCGGCGGCGGTTGAGAGAGCTGCTGCTGCTGCTGCTGGTTGTGGTGGTAGCCAATGCCATGCAAATGGGATTTTGGAAAATTCATTGATGCAATGCCCAGAGCTTGTGAATGCTTCGATGTATCTGCTTGCTGTTTGCGGCGGCGGTTGAGAGAGCTGCTGCTGGTTGTGGTGGTAGCCAATGCCATGCAAATGGGAGTTGGGAAAATTCATTGCTGCAATGCCCATAGCTTGTGAATGCTTCGATGTATCTGCTTGCTGTTTGCGGCGGCGGTTGAGAGAGCTGCTGCTGCTGCTGGTTGTGGTGGTAGCCAATGCCATGCAAATGGGATTTTGGAAAATTCATTGATGCAATGCCCATAGCTTGTGAATGCTTCGATGCATCTGCTTGCTGTTTGCGGCGGCGGTTGAGAGAGCTGCTGCTGATGGTTGTGGTGGTGGTAGCGAAGGCCATACAAATGGGATTTTGGCAAATTCCTCGCTAGAATAATACCTATAGCTCTTGAAAACTTCAAGTTATCTTCTCTGTGCTGCTTGTAGCGCCGGCTGAGTGTACGTACGTTTCATATCCAACATGAAAAAAAAAAAAAAAAAAAAAAAGCCCCCCAAAAATTTCTAAGTCCAACTTAGAAATTTTTGGGGGGCTTTTTTTTTTTTTTTTTTTCATGTTCGACATCGGCAGCAACCTTTTCTTGACCTGCACCCAAATATCGACAGTTTCAGGGCAAAAACGACAAAGTCCGACACCTTCCCGAAAATTTCTAAGTCCAACTTTTTCACCAGTTTCTCTCACCAGTTTCTCACCTCCACCCAAAAATCGACGATAATTTGAAGAAAAGTTCTAAGTCCAATGTTTCCACTACTAGACAGAAAAAAAATTTCCAAGTCCAACTGCACCCAAATATCGACAGTTTTAGGGCAAAAACGACAAAGTCCGACACCTTCCCGAAAATTTCTAAGTCCAACTTTTTCACCAGTTTCTCTCACCAGTTTCTCACCTCCACCCAAAAATCGACGATAATTTGAAGAAAAGTTCTAAGTCCAATGTTTCCACTACTAGACAGAAAAAAAATTTCCAAGTCCAACTGCACCCAAATATCGACAGTTTTAGGGCAAAAACGACAAAGTCCGACACCTTCCCGAAAATTTCTAAGTCCAACTTTTTCACCAGTTTCTCT
>JAQISU010000974.1:0-2500 GCA_029339505.1 Unio delphinus | reverse complement strand
TCGTGAGCTGGATTTCCACTCGAGCCAGACCTAGCCGCCTAGGTCACTAGCCGTGAATACCGCCCCAGAAGCTACCTACCTGCCTAGGGGGTACCCTGTACCAGCGAGCGCATAGGCAGGTCGAGCCGTACGTTCCTTGATGAGACCCTAGACGCCTAGGACCCTAGCTTTGTATACCGCCCCAGAAGCTACCCTGTACCAGCTAGCGCCTACGCAGGTGGAGCCGTTCGTTCCTTGCGGGACCCTAGACGCCTAGGACCCTAGCTTCGTATACCGCCCCAGAAGCTACCTGCCTGCCTAGGGGGCACCCTGTACCAGCTAGCGCCTACGCAGGTCGAGCCGTTCGTTCCTTGCGGGACCCTAGACGCCTAGGACCCTAGCTTCGTATACCGCCCCAGAAGCTACCTGCCTGCCTAGGGGGTACCCTGTACCAGCTAGCGCCTACGCAGGTCGAGCCGTTTGTTCCTTGCGGGACCCTAGACGCCTAGGACCCTAGCTTCGTATACCGCCCCAGAAGCTACCTGCCTGCCTAGGGGGTACCCTGTACCAGCTAGCGCCTACGCAGGTCGAGCCGTTCGTTCCTTGCGGGACCCTAGACGCCTAGGACCCTAGCTTCGTATACCGCCCCAGAAGCTACCTGCCTGCCTAGGGGTACCCTGTACAAGCGAGTGCCTAGGTAGTAGTGCATGGTGTATACATATATATATATATATATATTCCGCCCCAGTATTGGTATTACATAGCGCCTGCATTACGATAATGCGCTCGGTTCGCAAGGCCGCTATTAAAATGCATATACCATTCTACACAAAAAAATTTTTATATGCAAATATATAGGATTCCCATAGACCCCTATGGAAATCGCATTTTTTTGTATATAGTAGTGCCGGCCAAAATATGTGGGTAGTTGGTCAGGAAAGTTATTTTTTAAAATGATTTTTCCCAACGTGCCCTGCCTGGAACAGAGCAAGTGCCAAGGCAGGTTCCACCTGGGAATACGGGCCTAGCCTTGCATACCATCTGAGAAGCCAGCTAGCTGCCTGCCCGCCTAGGGGTACCCTGTACCAGCTAGCGCCTAGGCAGGTCGAGCCGTAGGTTCATTGCGGGACCCTAGACGCCTAGGACCCTAGCCTTGCATACCACCTAAGAAGCTAGCTAGCTGCCTGCCTGCGCGCCTACGGGTACCCTGTACCAGCTAGCGCCTAGGCAGATCGAGCCGTACGTTCCTTGCGGGACCCTAGACGCCTAGGACCCTAGCCTTGCATACCACCTAAGAAGCTAGCTAGCTGCCTGCCTGCGCGCCTAGGGGTAACCTGTACCAGCTAGCGCCTAGGCAGATCGAGCCGTACGTTCCTTGCGGGACCCTAGACGCCAAGGACCCTAGCCTTGCATACCACCTGAGAAGCTAGCTAGCTGCCTGACTGCCCGCCTAGGGGGTACCCTGTACCAACTAGCGCCTAGGCAAGTCGAGCCCTACGTTCCTTGAGGGACCCTAGACGCCAAGGACCCTAGCCTTGCATACCACCTGAGAAGCTAGCTAGCTGCCTGACTGCCCGCCTAGGGGGTACCCTGTACCAACTAGCGCCTAGGCAAGTCGAGCCCTACGTTCCTTGAGGGACCCTAGCCTTGCATGCCACCTGAGAAGCTAGCTAGCTAGCTGCCTGCCTGCCTAGAGGGTACCCTGTACCAGCTAGCGCCTCGGCAGGTCGAGCCGTACGTTCCTTCACGAGACCCTAGCCGCCTAGGAACCTCACCACGTATACCCCCAGAACCCGGCTAGCGACTACGTCGGTTCTTGCCGGGCGTTTTGGGTATATAGTAGTGCTCGCAAAATGATGTGGGTAGTTGGTCAGAAATTTTTCGCCAGCACAAGGTGTCCCGCATGAACCCGGCAGAAGCCTGCGAGCTTCCTTGCGGGACCCTAGTCTCATAGGACCCTAGCCTTGCGTACCACCTGAGAAGCTAGCTGCCTGCCTAGGGGGTACCCTGTACCAGCCAGAGCCTAGGCAGGTCGTGCCGTACGTTCCTTGCGGGACCCTAGACGCCTAGGGCCCTAGCCTTACATACCACCTGAGAAGCTAGCTAGCTGCCTGCCTGCCTAGGGGGTACCCTGTACCAGCTAGCGCCTAGGCAGGTCGGGCCGTACGTTCCTTGCGGGACCCTAGACGCCTAGGGCCCTAGCCTTGCATACCACCTGAGAAGCTAGCTAGCTGCCTGCCTGCCTAGGGGGTACCCCTGTACCAGCAAGCACCTAGGCAGTCGAGCCGTACGTTCCTTGCGGGACCCTGGACTCCTAGGACCCTAGCCTCGCATACCACCTCCCTTTGACCCTCTGTGTCTCGGCACTCTCTGCCCTAGCTCTCCTGGCTAGATGCTCATTGCATGCTGGCTGGAACGACCTACCCAGCGAGGGGTCGATCGTCCCGATGCGATAAGGCGTTCTCTCGCACCAAGGAAAAAACCAGCTGCGGTAATGCAACGCATAGGGCTCGCCAAAGTC
>JAQISU010000973.1:0-23567 GCA_029339505.1 Unio delphinus | reverse complement strand
CTTGAAGACACCAACTTGTGTGCCATCCACGCCAAGAGAGTGACCATTATGCCCAAGGATATACAGCTCGCTCGTCGTATCCGTGGTGAACGTGCTTAAATACGTTTTGTACTCAAAACTACATAAACGGCCCTTTTTAGGGCCACACAAATCTATAGAAAAGAAATAATTTTTATATATGCCATAATGTCGTAGCATTTTATTCAATGTAACGTACTTATGACCCTTATCCTCTTTATGATTCCCCCCCACCCCACCCTACCCTACCCTACCCCTTTATAATAATATGGCTCTTCTCTGTGTACATGGATGACCCATGTCTTGGGCATGTTGTGTGTGTGTGTGTGTGTCGCTGTCTTTTCTTGATGTTACTGTAAAAGGCGTTTCAAGAAATGAGTGAAGCACCATGAAACAGCTATTCATCCTATATCTGTTTCAGTCTGTCAAAAGTAAATACCATATTGTTTTTCATTTCCCCCCCCCAGTACATGCAAAGCCGTCTTTAATTTTGATACATAGCCTGCATATGTGTGTACATTTATTCACGTTATGAAAGATGTTTCTTTTCCTTTTACAACATTATAGATATTTGTCTTTGAAATTATTCTGTATCTGTTGTAGAATGGAAAGGTCTGATGTGAGCAAAGTACCCGTATGTGTCCCGGTGGTAGCATAGTTCCATTAAAAAACCAAAGGGTGAAGCTGAGATTGAAAGTATTGAAGTCGATTGTG
This sequence comes from Unio delphinus, assembly GCA_029339505.1. Lineage (NCBI taxonomy): Eukaryota > Metazoa > Mollusca > Bivalvia > Unionida > Unionidae > Unio > Unio delphinus. The sequence goes on along the minus strand of JAQISU010000973.1, from coordinate 22,835 downwards.
CTTGTTGAAGGTGCCATTGTTGTACGCTGTAGGTATCGATGTTAAGAATGTATTGTTGGTAGGAATGCTGACATGTTTACATTTGTCTCGCCGAATGTTGTTTCTTTCAGGTCCGCGTGAGCCTAGAGGTAGGTGCCTGTTATAAATACTCTATGCTCTCGCCGCGGTTATTCATTCGATATTAACCGTCGAGCAAAGTGAACCATGTCTGGACGCGGTAAAGGTGGCAAGGGGCTTGGAAAGGGAGGCGCAAAACGTCACAGAAAAGTGTTGCGTGATAACATCCAAGGTATCACGAAACCTGCAATTCGTCGTCTTGCACGCAGAGGTGGTGTGAAACGTATTTCTGGACTCATTTACGAAGAAACACGAGGAGTTCTGAAGGTATTTTTGGAGAACGTAATTCGCGATGCAGTAACATACACTGAGCACGCAAAGAGAAAGACAGTAACGGCCATGGATGTCGTCTACGCCTTGAAACGCCAGGGCCGTACTCTCTACGGATTTGGAGGTTAACCCAGAAGACAAGAAGAACTTTCAAGAAGGAAGAAAAAAAACGGCCCTTTTTAGGGCCACGAAAATCTCTAGAAAAGACAACAATTTACAATTTGTCATGCTCTTTTACTCCAGTGCAAACTTTCCATACCCTATATACCTAATAAGTACACCTATATTTCTTACGCCAAGGTCACACTTACTACAGATAGCATTATGATGTATATATGCCTCGCACCCTGACAATTTTCATTACATTATAAGTAATGGAATATAATTCTGAAACTCACAAGTTGGCTTGTTGAAAGTAATATTTATTTGTAATATAATACAACCATCTGTGGTAAATTGTAATCGACTTGAGATGGTGGTTATGCACCTTAACTTACCTATGAAGACGAAAAATATATGAGTGCTTGGTATGTGATGTTTTCAATCACGTCCGCTCTATGTGCCATTTGGATCCTCCCGCATTCATATAAATAGTGTTCGCAAGCCCTCGCTAGTATTCATTCAGTTATTTCTGAGCAAGATGCCACCTAAACAGGCAGCGGGTAGCAAGGGCGCGAAGAAAGCCGCCACCAAAGCAAAGGCCCAGCGAACTGGGGACAAGAAGAAAAGGAGGAGGAGGAGGGAATCCTATGGAATCTACATTTATAAAGTGTTGAAACAGGTTCACCCCGACACCGGTATCTCTAGCAAGGCTATGTCCATCATGAACAGCTTTGTGAACGATATTTTCGAGCGAATTGCTGCGGAAGCATCCAGACTTGCCCATTACAACAAGCGTTCGACAATCACTAGCAGAGAAATTCAGACAGCTGTCCGTCTTCTCTTGCCCGGTGAACTTGCCAAGCACGCCGTCAGTGAAGGCACCAAGGCTGTTACCAAGTACACTAGCAGCAAGTAAACATCTGGTTTACCACAGACTACATAAAAACGGCCCTTTTCAGGGCCATACATATGTCTAGAAAAGAAAATAACGTTTCCAATTTTCCATTGTTTAACTGAGTTTTACCTTGTACCTTTGTGACATTATTTGCTCATTACTTCATACCTATAAGCGTAGGCTACATGGAAATTGCCTATTGTTGACGTTTAATTTTTGTTTTATCAGTCTACGATTATTTACAATCAATAATTAGCAAATCCCTGTCATGTGATGAATATAATCTGCTGCAGACCTCTTTAATTTAAAGTATTCCTACCCCAGCTGATATTACAATAATTCCAAAAGAAATATGTCATGATATTCTAGTGTAGATTCCTATCTATTTGATAGGCAACGAAAACTGAATAAATAATGCACTTTGCGTAGTGCAAGTTAAATAATGCACAATGAAAAGGAAAGAATAAGTTGGGTACCATTATTATCTGTACTGTTTTCTTTCTTACAATTTAAGAAGAACCCAATTTTTCCCTGCATTGAGCGGACGTGATTGAAAACACGCTGTCCCGAAAGCCGTTTAGTAATAATCGTTATCATTAGCCAAGTTTACACGTAAGCTTATTTTTCATTCGTTCATACTCGTTGTCAGTTCAATCCTAGTACAGGGTATAAATGCCGAGGTCCATACCTAAAAATCATTCGGTTTATTTGAAAGACACGACAAGAAAAAGACAAATATGTCAGGACGAGGCAAGGGAGGTAAAGTAAAGGGAAAGGCGAAGAGCCGATCATCCCGTGCAGGACTACAGTTCCCAGTGGGACGTATTCACCGTTTATTGAGGAAGGGAAATTATGCTGAGCGTGTTGGTGCAGGCGCTCCCGTATACTTAGCTGCAGTACTGGAGTACTTGGCCGCTGAAGTTTTGGAGTTGGCTGGCAACGCAGCCCGTGACAACAAGAAGACGAGAATAATTCCACGTCACCTGCAGCTGGCCATCCGCAACGACGAGGAACTGAACAAGCTCCTATCAGGAGTGACCATTGCACAGGGTGGTGTTTTGCCTAACATCCAAGCTGTTCTTCTGCCCAAGAAAACGAAGCAGGCACCTGCTAAATAAAGCAGTTATATTTTTTTGGACTCATCTTAAAACGGCCCTTTTAAGGGCCACACAATTTATCCCGAAAATGAATATGCGTCAATATTGCCAGTAATGAACATTGAAGGTTACAAATAACAAGAAACAATTTTTCACTCACTCACTCACTCACTCACTCACTCACTCACTCTCTCTCTCTCTCTCTCTCTCTCTCTCTCTCTCTCTCTCTCTCTCTCTCTCTCTCTCTCTCTCTCTCTCTCTCTCTCTCTCTGACCCTGACCCTACCTACTCACTCCCTCCCTCCCTCCCTCCCTCCCTCCCTCCCTTCCTTCCTTCACATTCACTCATACATCGCTGGTATTAGGAGAAAACACTATTATCACTTCCCAGTCTAAACCCCGCTGTTGTTCCCGTACCACCCAATAACGTGTGTATGTAGTTCGCCTTACTCAAGTGTCCTTCAATTTATAGCCGATTCTCGTGTCGCAGCTGCGTCTGAGACACTGGTCAGCCTAATTACTGAAAGAGTCATAAGCATGGCCGCTCACTCAATCATGTACTCCACACACACACACACACACACACACACACACACACACACACACACACACACACACACACACACACACACAATATTGTCAGCGACTTACACTCGTTTGTTTCAGTCTTGTTTGTGACTTTTGTTTTTCCCCCTTCATGTACTGTGGCTAAGGCCCTGTATGATAGTGTACTAGAAGACAATACATTGTCCGTTACAGTTATGACTTGTAATTTTGTATGATAATCTTATTACTTTATTGTACCGTAATTTATGTTATGATATTGTATTATATACTACGCACTATAATTGTATTCAATGCACTGCATTTGACTTCATTGCCCCAATATTTCTTTGTATCACTTGTAAATCTTGAGTCATGCTTATTGTTATGTTTCACCGGTACGACTGAGTTTGTGCTAGTATTAGCTCTGTTATAAAAAGTTTGTCCTCTTCATTTTGATAAGTACTTTTTTTTATGTCTTTAAATCCAATGAATCTTTCATTCTATTGCATGTCTGTTATATTTTGGTATCCAAAATGCATGTTATTCTTTTTAGCTATTGCTACCAATGCTACTTGTATTAAGTTGTAGATATTTGTTCTTGCAGTAAATTATGGATAACACTATATAAAATTTGTAAATGTAGGTATTATCCTTGTAATGATTTATTTTTATAAGTACCTGTAATTTATATTTATATACAATCACATACACATACTTTTGTCGCCTTTATAATGCGAAAGATGGTAGCGTTGTAACGAAGGCTATTGTGTTTTATACCTATTTTAATACTGCTTTGCCCGTGAAAGTTTGTTCATTAATGTTAGTGCAGTTGGAAACAGTATTTTGGGGGATGAATGTTACAACTTTGTAATATATACTGATATCAGGTCTTTTCATGTCTTTATCCTAGATTCGTTGAAAAGATTAGGAAACGTAAAATGTTATCATTGTTGTCACTGCATCCTCCTCTATTTACTTTGTATTTTAAGCTGTAAATCAATATTATTCTTCATTAGACGTGAACACTGGGCAGAGAAATAGTTCATCTAAGTATTAGTGCATTTTAAACTCAGTCCCTTGTTTTTGTGTGTACAGAATGCATGCTGAAATAATTTTGTAGAAACACATTTTTCAGCATTTGTCGTTCGACGATGTTTTAGCTACAACATGGGTGTTTTCAATCACGTCCGCGCGCCGGTATATGTACACTATAGGTGACTGTGTGTTAAGTTGTTATTCTGTATGTGCCCGTTATTCTAATCGGACCTGTACAATACAATGGCAGACACAGCAACAGCTCCTGCTGCAGCCGCCGCTGCCCCTCTGGCACCCAAGTCACCAAAGAAAAAGTCGAGTAAGCCAAAGACACCGGCTAGTCACCCGAAGTACATTGATATGGTACAAGCCGCTATCAGCAACCTGAAGGAGAGAGGTGGCTCTTCAAGGCAAGCTATACTGAAGTACATCGCCGCTAACTACAAGGTGGGTAACAACCAAGCCCTCGTGAACTCCCGTCTTAAAGTAGCTCTAAAGGGTGGTGTCAAGGCAGGTGCTCTGAAGCAGTCGAAGGGTACCGGAGCCTCTGGGTCATTTCGGCTAGGTGCCAAACCCGAGAAGAAAGTCGTGAAGAAAAAGGCAGTGAAGAAGCCGAAGGCTAAGAAACCTAAGGCTGCTGCAAAGAAGCCAAAGGCTAAGAGTCCCAAGAAGAAGAAGGTGGTTAAGAAGGCAGCTGGTGAGAAAAAGGCAGCTAAACCTAAGAAGGCAAAGACTCCTAAAAAGGCAAAGGCACCTAAGCCTAAGAAGGCTAAGTCTCCCAAGAAGGCTAAAACTGCTAAACCCAAGAAGGCCAAGACCCCAAAGAAGAAGGCAGCCGCAAAGCAATAAATCAACACACTTTTCTTGGTGTAGAAGTGTAAACAAAGGTCCTTTTCAGGACCACTCAAACATCCTAGAAAAGATATGCTATCATATTGCCTTTGAAAAAAAGTAAGATAAGTTTCTATTGATGGTATTCATTAAGCTTATAAGAAACGTTACTTTATGTAACCTATTTGTAAACTGTTTATATTTCCTTTGTAACTTCATCTTTCTTGTAGCAATAGTAATTGTACCTAATCCACCTCTAAAGGTAATTATGAAGGCCACGATTGTAAACTTGATGTTAATTTGTACTCCTGTGATGTGATGTGATTATACATACGTTAATCAGTACCACTTGAACTTGGTCTTAACAGAGGTGGTATAACCTATTAGCAGTGCCTGTCGCTATAGTTACCAACTCATAATTACGCCCGACACGCAGGCTGCCCTGAAGAACTGTGCCTGCAGCTCTCCCCTCACTAAACCATAATGTGAACCAGAAATATCTTTAAAGTTTGCGTGAAACACATAGTGAGTGAGTGAGTGAGTGAGTGAGTGAGTGTCTGTCTGTCTGTCTGTCTGTGTATATATTTCTGTATGTCATTCCCGTCACACAGCGTGTAGCTTCATTATTGATAAAATGAAGTTAATGATATAAACAAACAAATGTTTGTATGAAAAGGGGCCTCAGAATTAGTAGTTGTAGCATCATCACTATTGACATGGGACAAATTACAGCACATGTGAGAAAGATACAAAAATTAACGATAAAATTGGATTAGGACGAGCTTAGGTACCTTATTGGGATTGAAAATGTAGTAAAGTTTTCGCCAATGAAATGTTGGGAACATCAGCCAATCGAATAGGGTCTCTTACGTTTCTTTGACCAACCAGAAGCTGTGTATCTTGTATGGTCGGTTTCACTAACATTCATATGTTCTCTTTAAATATAAACGCGCCATTCTAGTACTTGTAGTTGAGAAGTCCACAGTTAAAAAAAAAAAAATGGCTCGTACCAAGCAAACGGCTCGTAAATCCACGGGAGGGAAAGCTCCTAGGAAGCAATTGGCAACCAAGGCTGCTCGTAAGAGCGCACCAGCAACTGGTGGTGTGAAGAAACCACACAGATATAGGCCCGGTACCGTTGCCCTGAGAGAAATCAGACGATACCAGAAGAGCACAGAGCTTCTGATTCGAAAACTGCCCTTTCAGCGTCTTGTTCGTGAAATCGCACAGGATTTCAAGACCGATCTTCGATTCCAGAGTTCTGCTGTTATGGCTCTTCAGGAGGCTAGCGAGGCCTACTTGGTTGGTCTCTTTGAAGACACCAACTTGTGTGCCATCCACGCCAAGAGAGTGACCATTATGCCCAAGGATATACAGCTCGCTCGTCGTATCCGTGGTGAACGTGCTTAAATACGTTTTGTACTCAAAACTACATAAACGGCCCTTTTTAGGGCCACACAAATCTATAGAAAAGAAATAATTTTTATATATGCCATAATGTCGTAGCATTTTATTCAATGTAACGTACTTATGACCCTTATCCTCTTTATGATTCCCCCCCACCCCACCCTACCCTACCCTACCCCTTTATAATAATATGGCTCTTCTCTGTGTACATGGATGACCCATGTCTTGGGCATGTTGTGTGTGTGTGTGTGTGTCGCTGTCTTTTCTTGATGTTACTGTAAAAGGCGTTTCAAGAAATGAGTGAAGCACCATGAAACAGCTATTCATCCTATATCTGTTTCAGTCTGTCAAAAGTAAATACCATATTGTTTTTCATTTCCCCCCCCCAGTACATGCAAAGCCGTCTTTAATTTTGATACATAGCCTGCATATGTGTGTACATTTATTCACGTTATGAAAGATGTTTCTTTTCCTTTTACAACATTATAGATATTTGTCTTTGAAATTATTCTGTATCTGTTGTAGAATGGAAAGGTCTGATGTGAGCAAAGTACCCGTATGTGTCCCGGTGGTAGCATAGTTCCATTAAAAAACCAAAGGGTGAAGCTGAGATTGAAAGTATTGAAGTCGATTGTGCTTGTTGAAGGTGCCATTGTTGTACGCTGTAGGTATCGATGTTAAGAATGTATTGTTGGTAGGAATGCTGACATGTTTACATTTGTCTCGCCGAATGTTGTTTCTTTCAGGTCCGCGTGAGCCTAGAGGTAGGTGCCTGTTATAAATACTCTATGCTCTCGCCGCGGTTATTCATTCGATATTAACCGTCGAGCAAAGTGAACCATGTCTGGACGCGGTAAAGGTGGCAAGGGGCTTGGAAAGGGAGGCGCAAAACGTCACAGAAAAGTGTTGCGTGATAACATCCAAGGTATCACGAAACCTGCAATTCGTCGTCTTGCACGCAGAGGTGGTGTGAAACGTATTTCTGGACTCATTTACGAAGAAACACGAGGAGTTCTGAAGGTATTTTTGGAGAACGTAATTCGCGATGCAGTAACATACACTGAGCACGCAAAGAGAAAGACAGTAACGGCCATGGATGTCGTCTACGCCTTGAAACGCCAGGGCCGTACTCTCTACGGATTTGGAGGTTAACCCAGAAGACAAGAAGAACTTTCAAGAAGGAAGAAAAAAAACGGCCCTTTTTAGGGCCACGAAAATCTCTAGAAAAGACAACAATTTACAATTTGTCATGCTCTTTTACTCCAGTGCAAACTTTCCATACCCTATATACCTAATAAGTACACCTATATTTCTTACGCCAAGGTCACACTTACTACAGATAGCATTATGATGTATATATGCCTCGCACCCTGACAATTTTCATTACATTATAAGTAATGGAATATAATTCTGAAACTCACAAGTTGGCTTGTTGAAAGTAATATTTATTTGTAATATAATACAACCATCTGTGGTAAATTGTAATCGACTTGAGATGGTGGTTATGCACCTTAACTTACCTATGAAGACGAAAAATATATGAGTGCTTGGTATGTGATGTTTTCAATCACGTCCGCTCTATGTGCCATTTGGATCCTCCCGCATTCATATAAATAGTGTTCGCAAGCCCTCGCTAGTATTCATTCAGTTATTTCTGAGCAAGATGCCACCTAAACAGGCAGCGGGTAGCAAGGGCGCGAAGAAAGCCGCCACCAAAGCAAAGGCCCAGCGAACTGGGGACAAGAAGAAAAGGAGGAGGAGGAGGGAATCCTATGGAATCTACATTTATAAAGTGTTGAAACAGGTTCACCCCGACACCGGTATCTCTAGCAAGGCTATGTCCATCATGAACAGCTTTGTGAACGATATTTTCGAGCGAATTGCTGCGGAAGCATCCAGACTTGCCCATTACAACAAGCGTTCGACAATCACTAGCAGAGAAATTCAGACAGCTGTCCGTCTTCTCTTGCCCGGTGAACTTGCCAAGCACGCCGTCAGTGAAGGCACCAAGGCTGTTACCAAGTACACTAGCAGCAAGTAAACATCTGGTTTACCACAGACTACATAAAAACGGCCCTTTTCAGGGCCATACATATGTCTAGAAAAGAAAATAACGTTTCCAATTTTCCATTGTTTAACTGAGTTTTACCTTGTACCTTTGTGACATTATTTGCTCATTACTTCATACCTATAAGCGTAGGCTACATGGAAATTGCCTATTGTTGACGTTTAATTTTTGTTTTATCAGTCTACGATTATTTACAATCAATAATTAGCAAATCCCTGTCATGTGATGAATATAATCTGCTGCAGACCTCTTTAATTTAAAGTATTCCTACCCCAGCTGATATTACAATAATTCCAAAAGAAATATGTCATGATATTCTAGTGTAGATTCCTATCTATTTGATAGGCAACGAAAACTGAATAAATAATGCACTTTGCGTAGTGCAAGTTAAATAATGCACAATGAAAAGGAAAGAATAAGTTGGGTACCATTATTATCTGTACTGTTTTCTTTCTTACAATTTAAGAAGAACCCAATTTTTCCCTGCATTGAGCGGACGTGATTGAAAACACGCTGTCCCGAAAGCCGTTTAGTAATAATCGTTATCATTAGCCAAGTTTACACGTAAGCTTATTTTTCATTCGTTCATACTCGTTGTCAGTTCAATCCTAGTACAGGGTATAAATGCCGAGGTCCATACCTAAAAATCATTCGGTTTATTTGAAAGACACGACAAGAAAAAGACAAATATGTCAGGACGAGGCAAGGGAGGTAAAGTAAAGGGAAAGGCGAAGAGCCGATCATCCCGTGCAGGACTACAGTTCCCAGTGGGACGTATTCACCGTTTATTGAGGAAGGGAAATTATGCTGAGCGTGTTGGTGCAGGCGCTCCCGTATACTTAGCTGCAGTACTGGAGTACTTGGCCGCTGAAGTTTTGGAGTTGGCTGGCAACGCAGCCCGTGACAACAAGAAGACGAGAATAATTCCACGTCACCTGCAGCTGGCCATCCGCAACGACGAGGAACTGAACAAGCTCCTATCAGGAGTGACCATTGCACAGGGTGGTGTTTTGCCTAACATCCAAGCTGTTCTTCTGCCCAAGAAAACGAAGCAGGCACCTGCTAAATAAAGCAGTTATATTTTTTTGGACTCATCTTAAAACGGCCCTTTTAAGGGCCACACAATTTATCCCGAAAATGAATATGCGTCAATATTGCCAGTAATGAACATTGAAGGTTACAAATAACAAGAAACAATTTTTCACTCACTCACTCACTCACTCACTCACTCACTCACTCTCTCTCTCTCTCTCTCATCTCTCTCTCTCTCTCTCTCTCTCTCTCTCCTCTCTCTCTCTCTCTCTCTCTCTCTCTCTCTCTGACCCTGACCCTACCTACTCACTCCCTCCCTCCCTCCCTCCCTCCCTCCCTCCCTTCCTTCCTTCACATTCACTCATACATCGCTGGTATTAGGAGAAAACACTATTATCACTTCCCAGTCTAAACCCCGCTGTTGTTCCCGTACCACCCAATAACGTGTGTATGTAGTTCGCCTTACTCAAGTGTCCTTCAATTTATAGCCGATTCTCGTGTCGCAGCTGCGTCTGAGACACTGGTCAGCCTAATTACTGAAAGAGTCATAAGCATGGCCGCTCACTCAATCATGTACTCCCACACACACACACACACACACACACACACACACACACACACACACACACACACACACACACACACACACAATATTGTCAGCGACTTACACTCGTTTGTTTCAGTCTTGTTTGTGACTTTTGTTTTTCCCCCTTCATGTACTGTGGCTAAGGCCCTGTATGATAGTGTACTAGAAGACAATACATTGTCCGTTACAGTTATGACTTGTAATTTTGTATGATAATCTTATTACTTTATTGTACCGTAATTTATGTTATGATATTGTATTATATACTACGCACTATAATTGTATTCAATGCACTGCATTTGACTTCATTGCCCCAATATTTCTTTGTATCACTTGTAAATCTTGAGTCATGCTTATTGTTATGTTTCACCGGTACGACTGAGTTTGTGCTAGTATTAGCTCTGTTATAAAAAGTTTGTCCTCTTCATTTTGATAAGTACTTTTTTTTATGTCTTTAAATCCAATGAATCTTTCATTCTATTGCATGTCTGTTATATTTTGGTATCCAAAATGCATGTTATTCTTTTTAGCTATTGCTACCAATGCTACTTGTATTAAGTTGTAGATATTTGTTCTTGCAGTAAATTATGGATAACACTATATAAAATTTGTAAATGTAGGTATTATCCTTGTAATGATTTATTTTTATAAGTACCTGTAATTTATATTTATATACAATCACATACACATACTTTTGTCGCCTTTATAATGCGAAAGATGGTAGCGTTGTAACGAAGGCTATTGTGTTTTATACCTATTTTAATACTGCTTTGCCCGTGAAAGTTTGTTCATTAATGTTAGTGCAGTTGGAAACAGTATTTTGGGGGATGAATGTTACAACTTTGTAATATATACTGATATCAGGTCTTTTCATGTCTTTATCCTAGATTCGTTGAAAAGATTAGGAAACGTAAAATGTTATCATTGTTGTCACTGCATCCTCCTCTATTTACTTTGTATTTTAAGCTGTAAATCAATATTATTCTTCATTAGACGTGAACACTGGGCAGAGAAATAGTTCATCTAAGTATTAGTGCATTTTAAACTCAGTCCCTTGTTTTTGTGTGTACAGAATGCATGCTGAAATAATTTTGTAGAAACACATTTTTCAGCATTTGTCGTTCGACGATGTTTTAGCTACAACATGGGTGTTTTCAATCACGTCCGCGCGCCGGTATATGTACACTATAGGTGACTGTGTGTTAAGTTGTTATTCTGTATGTGCCCGTTATTCTAATCGGACCTGTACAATACAATGGCAGACACAGCAACAGCTCCTGCTGCAGCCGCCGCTGCCCCTCTGGCACCCAAGTCACCAAAGAAAAAGTCGAGTAAGCCAAAGACACCGGCTAGTCACCCGAAGTACATTGATATGGTACAAGCCGCTATCAGCAACCTGAAGGAGAGAGGTGGCTCTTCAAGGCAAGCTATACTGAAGTACATCGCCGCTAACTACAAGGTGGGTAACAACCAAGCCCTCGTGAACTCCCGTCTTAAAGTAGCTCTAAAGGGTGGTGTCAAGGCAGGTGCTCTGAAGCAGTCGAAGGGTACCGGAGCCTCTGGGTCATTTCGGCTAGGTGCCAAACCCGAGAAGAAAGTCGTGAAGAAAAAGGCAGTGAAGAAGCCGAAGGCTAAGAAACCTAAGGCTGCTGCAAAGAAGCCAAAGGCTAAGAGTCCCAAGAAGAAGAAGGTGGTTAAGAAGGCAGCTGGTGAGAAAAAGGCAGCTAAACCTAAGAAGGCAAAGACTCCTAAAAAGGCAAAGGCACCTAAGCCTAAGAAGGCTAAGTCTCCCAAGAAGGCTAAAACTGCTAAACCCAAGAAGGCCAAGACCCCAAAGAAGAAGGCAGCCGCAAAGCAATAAATCAACACACTTTTCTTGGTGTAGAAGTGTAAACAAAGGTCCTTTTCAGGACCACTCAAACATCCTAGAAAAGATATGCTATCATATTGCCTTTGAAAAAAAGTAAGATAAGTTTCTATTGATGGTATTCATTAAGCTTATAAGAAACGTTACTTTATGTAACCTATTTGTAAACTGTTTATATTTCCTTTGTAACTTCATCTTTCTTGTAGCAATAGTAATTGTACCTAATCCACCTCTAAAGGTAATTATGAAGGCCACGATTGTAAACTTGATGTTAATTTGTACTCCTGTGATGTGATGTGATTATACATACGTTAATCAGTACCACTTGAACTTGGTCTTAACAGAGGTGGTATAACCTATTAGCAGTGCCTGTCGCTATAGTTACCAACTCATAATTACGCCCGACACGCAGGCTGCCCTGAAGAACTGTGCCTGCCAGCTCTCCCCTCACTAAACCATAATGTGAACCAGAAATATCTTTAAAGTTTGCGTGAAACACATAGTGAGTGAGTGAGTGAGTGAGTGAGTGAGTGTCTGTCTGTCTGTCTGTCTGTGTATATATTTCTGTATGTCATTCCCGTCACACAGCGTGTAGCTTCATTATTGATAAAATGAAGTTAATGATATAAACAAACAAATGTTTGTATGAAAAGGGGCCTCAGAATTAGTAGTTGTAGCATCATCACTATTGACATGGGACAAATTACAGCACATGTGAGAAAGATACAAAAATTAACGATAAAATTGGATTAGGACGAGCTTAGGTACCTTATTGGGATTGAAAATGTAGTAAAGTTTTCGCCAATGAAATGTTGGGAACATCAGCCAATCGAATAGGGTCTCTTACGTTTCTTTGACCAACCAGAAGCTGTGTATCTTGTATGGTCGGTTTCACTAACATTCATATGTTCTCTTTAAATATAAACGCGCCATTCTAGTACTTGTAGTTGAGAAGTCCACAGTTAAAAAAAAAAAAATGGCTCGTACCAAGCAAACGGCTCGTAAATCCACGGGAGGGAAAGCTCCTAGGAAGCAATTGGCAACCAAGGCTGCTCGTAAGAGCGCACCAGCAACTGGTGGTGTGAAGAAACCACACAGATATAGGCCCGGTACCGTTGCCCTGAGAGAAATCAGACGATACCAGAAGAGCACAGAGCTTCTGATTCGAAAACTGCCCTTTCAGCGTCTTGTTCGTGAAATCGCACAGGATTTCAAGACCGATCTTCGATTCCAGAGTTCTGCTGTTATGGCTCTTCAGGAGGCTAGCGAGGCCTACTTGGTTGGTCTCTTTGAAGACACCAACTTGTGTGCCATCCACGCCAAGAGAGTGACCATTATGCCCAAGGATATACAGCTCGCTCGTCGTATCCGTGGTGAACGTGCTTAAATACGTTTTGTACTCAAAACTACATAAACGGCCCTTTTTAGGGCCACACAAATCTATAGAAAAGAAATAATTTTTATATATGCCATAATGTCGTAGCATTTTATTCAATGTAACGTACTTATGACCCTTATCCTCTTTATGATTCCCCCCCCACCCCACCCTACCCTACCCTACCCCTTTATAATAATATGGCTCTTCTCTGTGTACATGGATGACCCATGTCTTGGGCATGTTGTGTGTGTGTGTGTGTGTCGCTGTCTTTTCTTGATGTTACTGTAAAAGGCGTTTCAAGAAATGAGTGAAGCACCATGAAACAGCTATTCATCCTATATCTGTTTCAGTCTGTCAAAAGTAAATACCATATTGTTTTTCATTTCCCCCCCCCAGTACATGCAAAGCCGTCTTTAATTTTGATACATAGCCTGCATATGTGTGTACATTTATTCACGTTATGAAAGATGTTTCTTTTCCTTTTACAACATTATAGATATTTGTCTTTGAAATTATTCTGTATCTGTTGTAGAATGGAAAGGTCTGATGTGAGCAAAGTACCCGTATGTGTCCCGGTGGTAGCATAGTTCCATTAAAAAACCAAAGGGTGAAGCTGAGATTGAAAGTATTGAAGTCGATTGTGCTTGTTGAAGGTGCCATTGTTGTACGCTGTAGGTATCGATGTTAAGAATGTATTGTTGGTAGGAATGCTGACATGTTTACATTTGTCTCGCCGAATGTTGTTTCTTTCAGGTCCGCGTGAGCCTAGAGGTAGGTGCCTGTTATAAATACTCTATGCTCTCGCCGCGGTTATTCATTCGATATTAACCGTCGAGCAAAGTGAACCATGTCTGGACGCGGTAAAGGTGGCAAGGGGCTTGGAAAGGGAGGCGCAAAACGTCACAGAAAAGTGTTGCGTGATAACATCCAAGGTATCACGAAACCTGCAATTCGTCGTCTTGCACGCAGAGGTGGTGTGAAACGTATTTCTGGACTCATTTACGAAGAAACACGAGGAGTTCTGAAGGTATTTTTGGAGAACGTAATTCGCGATGCAGTAACATACACTGAGCACGCAAAGAGAAAGACAGTAACGGCCATGGATGTCGTCTACGCCTTGAAACGCCAGGGCCGTACTCTCTACGGATTTGGAGGTTAACCCAGAAGACAAGAAGAACTTTCAAGAAGGAAGAAAAAAAACGGCCCTTTTTAGGGCCACGAAAATCTCTAGAAAAGACAACAATTTACAATTTGTCATGCTCTTTTACTCCAGTGCAAACTTTCCATACCCTATATACCTAATAAGTACACCTATATTTCTTACGCCAAGGTCACACTTACTACAGATAGCATTATGATGTATATATGCCTCGCACCCTGACAATTTTCATTACATTATAAGTAATGGAATATAATTCTGAAACTCACAAGTTGGCTTGTTGAAAGTAATATTTATTTGTAATATAATACAACCATCTGTGGTAAATTGTAATCGACTTGAGATGGTGGTTATGCACCTTAACTTACCTATGAAGACGAAAAATATATGAGTGCTTGGTATGTGATGTTTTCAATCACGTCCGCTCTATGTGCCATTTGGATCCTCCCGCATTCATATAAATAGTGTTCGCAAGCCCTCGCTAGTATTCATTCAGTTATTTCTGAGCAAGATGCCACCTAAACAGGCAGCGGGTAGCAAGGGCGCGAAGAAAGCCGCCACCAAAGCAAAGGCCCAGCGAACTGGGGACAAGAAGAAAAGGAGGAGGAGGAGGGAATCCTATGGAATCTACATTTATAAAGTGTTGAAACAGGTTCACCCCGACACCGGTATCTCTAGCAAGGCTATGTCCATCATGAACAGCTTTGTGAACGATATTTTCGAGCGAATTGCTGCGGAAGCATCCAGACTTGCCCATTACAACAAGCGTTCGACAATCACTAGCAGAGAAATTCAGACAGCTGTCCGTCTTCTCTTGCCCGGTGAACTTGCCAAGCACGCCGTCAGTGAAGGCACCAAGGCTGTTACCAAGTACACTAGCAGCAAGTAAACATCTGGTTTACCACAGACTACATAAAAACGGCCCTTTTCAGGGCCATACATATGTCTAGAAAAGAAAATAACGTTTCCAATTTTCCATTGTTTAACTGAGTTTTACCTTGTACCTTTGTGACATTATTTGCTCATTACTTCATACCTATAAGCGTAGGCTACATGGAAATTGCCTATTGTTGACGTTTAATTTTTGTTTTATCAGTCTACGATTATTTACAATCAATAATTAGCAAATCCCTGTCATGTGATGAATATAATCTGCTGCAGACCTCTTTAATTTAAAGTATTCCTACCCCAGCTGATATTACAATAATTCCAAAAGAAATATGTCATGATATTCTAGTGTAGATTCCTATCTATTTGATAGGCAACGAAAACTGAATAAATAATGCACTTTGCGTAGTGCAAGTTAAATAATGCACAATGAAAAGGAAAGAATAAGTTGGGTACCATTATTATCTGTACTGTTTTCTTTCTTACAATTTAAGAAGAACCCAATTTTTCCCTGCATTGAGCGGACGTGATTGAAAACACGCTGTCCCGAAAGCCGTTTAGTAATAATCGTTATCATTAGCCAAGTTTACACGTAAGCTTATTTTTCATTCGTTCATACTCGTTGTCAGTTCAATCCTAGTACAGGGTATAAATGCCGAGGTCCATACCTAAAAATCATTCGGTTTATTTGAAAGACACGACAAGAAAAAGACAAATATGTCAGGACGAGGCAAGGGAGGTAAAGTAAAGGGAAAGGCGAAGAGCCGATCATCCCGTGCAGGACTACAGTTCCCAGTGGGACGTATTCACCGTTTATTGAGGAAGGGAAATTATGCTGAGCGTGTTGGTGCAGGCGCTCCCGTATACTTAGCTGCAGTACTGGAGTACTTGGCCGCTGAAGTTTTGGAGTTGGCTGGCAACGCAGCCCGTGACAACAAGAAGACGAGAATAATTCCACGTCACCTGCAGCTGGCCATCCGCAACGACGAGGAACTGAACAAGCTCCTATCAGGAGTGACCATTGCACAGGGTGGTGTTTTGCCTAACATCCAAGCTGTTCTTCTGCCCAAGAAAACGAAGCAGGCACCTGCTAAATAAAGCAGTTATATTTTTTTGGACTCATCTTAAAACGGCCCTTTTAAGGGCCACACAATTTATCCCGAAAATGAATATGCGTCAATATTGCCAGTAATGAACATTGAAGGTTACAAATAACAAGAAACAATTTTTCACTCACTCACTCACTCACTCACTCACTCACTCACTCTCTCTCTCTCTCTCTCTCTCTCTCTCTCTCTCTCTCTCTCTCTCTCTCTCTCTCTCTCTCTCTCTCTCTCTCTCTCTCTCTCTGACCCTGACCCTACCTACTCACTCCCTCCCTCCCTCCCCTCCCTCCCTCCCTCCCTTCCTTCCTTCACATTCACTCATACATCGCTGGTATTAGGAGAAAACACTATTATCACTTCCCAGTCTAAACCCCGCTGTTGTTCCCGTACCACCCAATAACGTGTGTATGTAGTTCGCCTTACTCAAGTGTCCTTCAATTTATAGCCGATTCTCGTGTCGCAGCTGCGTCTGAGACACTGGTCAGCCTAATTACTGAAAGAGTCATAAGCATGGCCACTCAATCATGTACTCCCACACACACACACACACACACACACACACACACACACACACACACACACACACACACACACACACAATATTGTCAGCGACTTACACTCGTTTGTTTCAGTCTTGTTTGTGACTTTTGTTTTTCCCCCTTCATGTACTGTGGCTAAGGCCCTGTATGATAGTGTACTAGAAGACAATACATTGTCCGTTACAGTTATGACTTGTAATTTTGTATGATAATCTTATTACTTTATTGTACCGTAATTTATGTTATGATATTGTATTATATACTACGCACTATAATTGTATTCAATGCACTGCATTTGACTTCATTGCCCCAATATTTCTTTGTATCACTTGTAAATCTTGAGTCATGCTTATTGTTATGTTTCACCGGTACGACTGAGTTTGTGCTAGTATTAGCTCTGTTATAAAAAGTTTGTCCTCTTCATTTTGATAAGTACTTTTTTTTATGTCTTTAAATCCAATGAATCTTTCATTCTATTGCATGTCTGTTATATTTTGGTATCCAAAATGCATGTTATTCTTTTTAGCTATTGCTACCAATGCTACTTGTATTAAGTTGTAGATATTTGTTCTTGCAGTAAATTATGGATAACACTATATAAAATTTGTAAATGTAGGTATTATCCTTGTAATGATTTATTTTTATAAGTACCTGTAATTTATATTTATATACAATCACATACACATACTTTTGTCGCCTTTATAATGCGAAAGATGGTAGCGTTGTAACGAAGGCTATTGTGTTTTATACCTATTTTAATACTGCTTTGCCCGTGAAAGTTTGTTCATTAATGTTAGTGCAGTTGGAAACAGTATTTTGGGGGATGAATGTTACAACTTTGTAATATATACTGATATCAGGTCTTTTCATGTCTTTATCCTAGATTCGTTGAAAAGATTAGGAAACGTAAAATGTTATCATTGTTGTCACTGCATCCTCCTCTATTTACTTTGTATTTTAAGCTGTAAATCAATATTATTCTTCATTAGACGTGAACACTGGGCAGAGAAATAGTTCATCTAAGTATTAGTGCATTTTAAACTCAGTCCCTTGTTTTTGTGTGTACAGAATGCATGCTGAAATAATTTTGTAGAAACACATTTTTCAGCATTTGTCGTTCGACGATGTTTTAGCTACAACATGGGTGTTTTCAATCACGTCCGCGCGCCGGTATATGTACACTATAGGTGACTGTGTGTTAAGTTGTTATTCTGTATGTGCCCGTTATTCTAATCGGACCTGTACAATACAATGGCAGACACAGCAACAGCTCCTGCTGCAGCCGCCGCTGCCCCTCTGGCACCCAAGTCACCAAAGAAAAAGTCGAGTAAGCCAAAGACACCGGCTAGTCACCCGAAGTACATTGATATGGTACAAGCCGCTATCAGCAACCTGAAGGAGAGAGGTGGCTCTTCAAGGCAAGCTATACTGAAGTACATCGCCGCTAACTACAAGGTGGGTAACAACCAAGCCCTCGTGAACTCCCGTCTTAAAGTAGCTCTAAAGGGTGGTGTCAAGGCAGGTGCTCTGAAGCAGTCGAAGGGTACCGGAGCCTCTGGGTCATTTCGGCTAGGTGCCAAACCCGAGAAGAAAGTCGTGAAGAAAAAGGCAGTGAAGAAGCCGAAGGCTAAGAAACCTAAGGCTGCTGCAAAGAAGCCAAAGGCTAAGAGTCCCAAGAAGAAGAAGGTGGTTAAGAAGGCAGCTGGTGAGAAAAAGGCAGCTAAACCTAAGAAGGCAAAGACTCCTAAAAGGCAAAGGCACCTAAGCCTAAGAAGGCTAAGTCTCCCAAGAAGGCTAAAACTGCTAAACCCAAGAAGGCCAAGACCCCAAAGAAGAAGGCAGCCGCAAAGCAATAAATCAACACACTTTTCTTGGTGTAGAAGTGTAAACAAAGGTCCTTTTCAGGACCACTCAAACATCCTAGAAAAGATATGCTATCATATTGCCTTTGAAAAAAAGTAAGATAAGTTTCTATTGATGGTATTCATTAAGCTTATAAGAAACGTTACTTTATGTAACCTATTTGTAAACTGTTTATATTTCCTTTGTAACTTCATCTTTCTTGTAGCAATAGTAATTGTACCTAATCCACCTCTAAAGGTAATTATGAAGGCCACGATTGTAAACTTGATGTTAATTTGTACTCCTGTGATGTGATGTGATTATACATACGTTAATCAGTACCACTTGAACTTGGTCTTAACAGAGGTGGTATAACCTATTAGCAGTGCCTGTCGCTATAGTTACCAACTCATAATTACGCCCGACACGCAGGCTGCCCTGAAGAACTGTGCCTGCAGCTCTCCCCTCACTAAACCATAATGTGAACCAGAAATATCTTTAAAGTTTGCGTGAAACACATAGTGAGTGAGTGAGTGAGTGAGTGAGTGAGTGTCTGTCTGTCTGTCTGTCTGTGTATATATTTCTGTATGTCATTCCCGTCACACAGCGTGTAGCTTCATTATTGATAAAATGAAGTTAATGATATAAACAAACAAATGTTTGTATGAAAAGGGGCCTCAGAATTAGTAGTTGTAGCATCATCACTATTGACATGGGACAAATTACAGCACATGTGAGAAAGATACAAAAATTAACGATAAAATTGGATTAGGACGAGCTTAGGTACCTTATTGGGATTGAAAATGTAGTAAAGTTTTCGCCAATGAAATGTTGGGAACATCAGCCAATCGAATAGGGTCTCTTACGTTTCTTTGACCAACCAGAAGCTGTGTATCTTGTATGGTCGGTTTCACTAACATTCATATGTTCTCTTTAAATATAAACGCGCCATTCTAGTACTTGTAGTTGAGAAGTCCACAGTTAAAAAAAAAAAATGGCTCGTACCAAGCAAACGGCTCGTAAATCCACGGGAGGGAAAGCTCCTAGGAAGCAATTGGCAACCAAGGCTGCTCGTAAGAGCGCACCAGCAACTGGTGGTGTGAAGAAACCACACAGATATAGGCCCGGTACCGTTGCCCTGAGAGAAATCAGACGATACCAGAAGAGCACAGAGCTTCTGATTCGAAAAACTGCCCTTTCAGCGTCTTGTTCGTGAAATCGCACAGGATTTCAAGACCGATCTTCGATTCCAGAGTTCTGCTGTTATGGCTCTTCAGGAGGCTAGCGAGGCCTACTTGGTTGGTCTCTTTGAAGACACCACCTTGTGTGCCATCCACGCCAAGAGAGTGACCATTATGCCCAAGGATATACAGCTCGCTCGTCGTATCCGTGGTGAACGTGCTTAAATACGTTTTGGTACTCAAAACTACATAAACGGCCCTTTTTAGGGCCACACAAATCTATAGAAAAGAAATAATTTTTATATATGCCATAATGTCGTAGCATTTTATTCAATGTAACGTACTTATGACCCTTATCCTCTTTATGATTCCCCCCCACCCCACCCTACCCTACCCTACCCCTTTATAATAATATGGCTCTTCTCTGTGTACATGGATGACCCATGTCCTTGGGCATGTTGTGTGTGTGTGTGTGTGTCGCTGTCTTTCTTGATGTTACTGTAAAAGGCGTTTCAAGAAATGAGTGAAGCACCATGAAACAGCTATTCATCCTATATCTGTTTCAGTCTGTCAAAAGTAAATACCATATTGTTTTTCATTTCCCCCCCCAGTACATGCAAAGCCGTCTTTAATTTTGATACATAGCCTGCATATGTGTGTACATTTATTCACGTTATGAAAGATGTTTCTTTTCCTTTTACAACATTATAGATATTTGTCTTTGAAATTATTCTGTATCTGTTGTAGAATGGAAAGGTCTGATGTGAGCAAAGTACCCGTATGTGTCCCGGTGGTAGCATAGTTCCATTAAAAAACCAAAGGGTGAAGCTGAGATTGAAAGTATTGAAGTCGATTGTGCTTGTTGAAGGTGCCATTGTTGTACGCTGTAGGTATCGATGTTAAGAATGTATTGTTGGTAGGAATGCTGACATGTTTACATTTGTCTCGCCGAATGTTGTTTCTTTCAGGTCCGCGTGAGCCTAGAGGTAGGTGCCTGTTATAAATACTCTATGCTCTCGCCGCGGTTATTCATTCGATATTAACCGTCGAGCAAAGTGAACCATGTCTGGACGCGGTAAAGGTGGCAAGGGGCTTGGAAAGGGAGGCGCAAAACGTCACAGAAAAGTGTTGCGTGATAACATCCAAGGTATCACGAAACCTGCAATTCGTCGTCTTGCACGCAGAGGTGGTGTGAAACGTATTTCTGGACTCATTTACGAAGAAACACGAGGAGTTCTGAAGGTATTTTTGGAGAACGTAATTCGCGATGCAGTAACATACACTGAGCACGCAAAGAGAAAGACAGTAACGGCCATGGATGTCGTCTACGCCTTGAAACGCCAGGGCCGTACTCTCTACGGATTTGGAGGTTAACCCAGAAGACAAGAAGAACTTTCAAGAAGGAAGAAAAAAAACGGCCCCTTTTTAGGGCCACGAAAATCTCTAGAAAAGACAACAATTTACAATTTGTCATGCTCTTTTACTCCAGTGCAAACTTTCCATACCCTATATACCTAATAAGTACACCTATATTTCTTACGCCAAGGTCACACTTACTACAGATAGCATTATGATGTATATATGCCTCGCACCCTGACAATTTTCATTACATTATAAGTAATGGAATATAATTCTGAAACTCACAAGTTGGCTTGTTGAAAGTAATATTTATTTGTAATATAATACAACCATCTGTGGTAAATTGTAATCGACTTGAGATGGTGGTTATGCACCTTAACTTACCTATGAAGACGAAAAATATATGAGTGCTTGGTATGTGATGTTTTCAATCACGTCCGCTCTATGTGCCATTTGGATCCTCCCGCATTCATATAAATAGTGTTCGCAAGCCCTCGCTAGTATTCATTCAGTTATTTCTGAGCAAGATGCCACCTAAACAGGCAGCGGGTAGCAAGGGCGCGAAGAAAGCCGCCACCAAAGCAAAGGCCCAGCGAACTGGGGACAAGAAGAAAAGGAGGAGGAGGAGGGAATCCTATGGAATCTACATTTATAAAGTGTTGAAACAGGTTCACCCCGACACCGGTATCTCTAGCAAGGCTATGTCCATCATGAACAGCTTTGTGAACGATATTTTCGAGCGAATTGCTGCGGAAGCATCCAGACTTGCCCATTACAACAAGCGTTCGACAATCACTAGCAGAGAAATTCAGACAGCTGTCCGTCTTCTCTTGCCCGGTGAACTTGCCAAGCACGCCGTCAGTGAAGGCACCAAGGCTGTTACCAAGTACACTAGCAGCAAGTAAACATCTGGTTTACCACAGACTACATAAAAACGGCCCTTTTCAGGGCCATACATATGTCTAGAAAAGAAAATAACGTTTCCAATTTTCCATTGTTTAACTGAGTTTTACCTTGTACCTTTGTGACATTATTTGCTCATTACTTCATACCTATAAGCGTAGGCTACATGGAAATTGCCTATTGTTGACGTTTAATTTTTGTTTTATCAGTCTACGATTATTTACAATCAATAATTAGCAAATCCCTGTCATGTGATGAATATAATCTGCTGCAGACCTCTTTAATTTAAAGTATTCCTACCCCAGCTGATATTACAATAATTCCAAAAGAAATATGTCATGATATTCTAGTGTAGATTCCTATCTATTTGATAGGCAACGAAAACTGAATAAATAATGCACTTTGCGTAGTGCAAGTTAAATAATGCACAATGAAAAGGAAAGAATAAGTTGGGTACCATTATTATCTGTACTGTTTTCTTTCTTACAATTTAAGAAGAACCCAATTTTTCCCTGCATTGAGCGGACGTGATTGAAAACACGCTGTCCCGAAAGCCGTTTAGTAATAATCGTTATCATTAGCCAAGTTTACACGTAAGCTTATTTTTCATTCGTTCATACTCGTTGTC
>JAQISU010000972.1:0-47985 GCA_029339505.1 Unio delphinus | reverse complement strand
GAAACGGCACTGGGACGGCTATCACCAAACGATGGCCACCGGGCAAACCGTTACGGCGAGCAGCTGCTGAGCGTGCCCGCGACGCACCGGGACGGGCACCGGCTGTCGATCGAATTCAGCGTCGCCCTGCTGCAGCACGACGACGGTCGCATTGTCGGAATATCCGCGATCATGCGCGAGGTGACCGAGCGCCGCGACGCGGAGCGAGCACTGCGTGGCCGGCTCGCCGAACTCGAGGCGCGCCTGGTCGACCTCGAGAGCGCGACCAGGTGATCACCAGCGCCCGGCCGACCACATTGGGGTCCATCGCGACCCTCTACGGTGATGCCATGAGCGACGACATTTTGTTGGTCACCACCGACGAGCGGGTGCGCACCCTGACCCTGAACCGGCCGCAGTCGCGCAACGCGCTGTCCTCGGCGCTGCGGGATCGGTTCTTCGCGGCGCTGACCGAGGCCGAAACCGACGACGACGTGGACGTCGTGATCCTGACCGGGGCCGATCCGGTGTTCTGTGCCGGTCTGGATCTCAAGGAGCTGGGTGATTCGACCGCCCTGCCCGACATCTCGCCGCGGTGGCCGTCGATGACCAAGCCGGTGATCGGCGCGATCAACGGAGCCGCCGTCACCGGCGGGCTGGAGCTGGTGCTGTACTGCGACGTCGTGATCGCGTCGGAGCAGGCACGCTTCGCCGACACCCATGCCCGCGTCGGCCTGCTACCGACCTGGGGACTGAGCGTGCGGCTGCCGCAGAAGGTGGGCGTCGGCCTGGCCCGGCGCATGAGTCTCACCGGCGATTACCTGTCCGCCGCCGACGCGCTGCGGGCCGGGCTGGCCACCGAGGTGGTGCCGCACGACCAGCTGCTGCCGGCCGCCCGCCGGGTGGCCGCGTCGATCGTCGGCAACAACCAGGACGCGGTGCGCGCACTGCTGGGCTCCTATCACCGCATCGACGAGTCCCAGACCAGCGAGGGCCTGTGGCTGGAAGCCATGGCGGCCAGGCAATTTCGGACCACCGGTGACGACATCGCCGCCAATCGCGAGGCGGTGCTGCAGCGCGGCCGGGCGCAAGTCCGTTAACGGCGGTCGGGGCAATCATCGCGATGGCGGAATTCGCCCCCACCGGGCAAATGGAAATGGCCCGGCCACGGTCCGGGCATCGCCGCAATTTCGCTTTTTATGCCGTTGACCTGTGCCGCGAAACTTTTGATCGCCAGCCGCGCCAATAGACAATACGATCCCAAGAGCGACCGAAACTATTCAGCAGAGCAGGAGGAATCGATGCGCATTATCGTCGACCTCACGATGCGGGTTCTCGGCGTCCTGGCCCTGGTCACCGCGTCGGCGATCGTATTCGGGCAGCACGCGGCCGCACAGCCGCCGCCGCGTTTTCCCAATCTCGACGGATTTACCGCGGTTCCGGCCGACGGATATCTGAAGACGTCGCTGCCGGGTAGCTCGCCCCGGATTAGTTTCTCGGCGCCGAACTCGGTGGTGTGCGACTTCTATGGCGGGCCGGCGCCCGCACCGCAACCCTCACAAGACATTAAGTGCAATGGCGAAGTGCCCGGAATAGACGACGTTCTCTTTCCCGGCGGCGGCCACCCCAAACCGGGCGACTGCGTGGAGGGCGCGGTCGATTTCAAGGGGCCCGGCTACGGAAATTGAGCCGGATGTCCTACGGCGGGTGCGGCGGCAATCCGGCCGCATTGCCCTATGCGGGTAAGCCATTGGCCGCCGGGCAGAAACTGTCCTACCTCAACGTCACCTGTGCGGTGGGCGCCGACAACCTGATCGCCTGCCTGGATACCACCAGCGGAGACCACGGATTCGTTCTGCAGTCGGTGGGAAGCTGGGCGTTCTAGCCCAGCGCTGCCCGCAGCGAGGCCACCACGTCGTCGATCGACCCGGAGGTCGAATAGCCGGCGGCCAGCCGGTGGCCACCGCCACCGAACACCGACGCGACCGCGGCCAGATCCACGTCGGTCTTGGCCCGCATCGACACCGACCACTGTTGCGGGTCAACCTCTTTGAACACCGCGGCCACCTCGGCCTGCTGCGTGGTGCGCACGATGTCGACGATGCTCTCGACTTCCTCCGGACGCGAGTTGGTCCAGTCCTGGTTGTCGACGACGGCGTAGACCAGCCCGCGCCCCTCGACCGCGTCCGGCACCAGTTGCGCCGAGCCCAGTACCCGGGACAGCAGCGGTAGCCACACGAACGGGTGGGTGTCCATCAGGGTTCGGCTGATCTTGGCGTTGTCCACGCCGAGCTCGACCAGCCGGGCGGCCAGCCGGAACGCGCGGGCGCTGGCCCAGCGGAACGAGCCGGTGTCGGTGGTCAGGCCGGCGTAGATGCAGTGTGCGACGTCGCGGTCGATCGACTTACCCCAGGCGTCGAGAAGTTCGGCCACCAACAGCGTGGTGGAGTCCGCCGACGGGTCGACGTAGTTCGCGGTGCCGAACATCTCGTTGGAGGCGTGGTGATCGATCACCAGCAGCGGCTGGTCCGGGCCGAGCACGTCGCCGAGTGCGCCGAGCCGCTTTTTGCTCGGAACATCCACCGTCACAACCAAATCCACGTCGCGGCGCATCGCGTCGGGGGTCACCAGCAGCTCGCACCCGGGCAGCGAACGCAGCGACTCGGGCAGCGTCGCCGGAGCGGCGAAACTGACCTCGACCTGCTTGTCGCTCCGGTCGAGCACCGTGGCCAGTGCCAATCCCGCGCCGATCGTGTCGGCGTCGGGATGGACGTGGCAGATCACCCCGATTGTCGTTGCCGCCGAAAGCAATTCAGCGGCGCCGATCGCGTCTACCCGCGACCCCCGCGAGCGGGGCGCGGGCCAGCTCAGTCTTCGGGTCGATGGTCGTCACCGGCATCCTCAGCGTCAACCCCCGTTGTCGCCCCACTCTCCCGGTATGGATCGGCCTCCCCGGCCGGCTTGGCTCCCACCCGAACTCGCGCCACGTCCGCGTCGGCGGCGCGGGCGCGCGCCAGTAGCTCGTCCATCCGCGCCACGGTGGCCGTGGTCGTGTCCCGGGTGAACGTCAACGTGGGAGTGAACCGCACCCCCGGTGCCCGCACCGACCATGGTGCGCAGCGTCCCCTTGGCCCGGTCCAACGCGGCCGCGGCCGCGTCGTAGTCGGGCTCGTCGTCCAGCGTGGGTCCCATCACGGTGTAGAACAGCGTCGCATCGTGCAGGTCGGCGGTCACCTTCGCGTCGACGATGGTCACCCCGTCCAACCCCGGATCCTTGATCTCGAATTCGATCGCCGAGGCGACGATCGTGTTGATCCGTTTGGCCAGCCGGCGCGCCCGTCCGGGGTCGGCCATTAGGCGCGCTCCTTCTCGACGAGTTCGAAGGACTCGATGATGTCGCCTTCCTTGATGTCGGAATAGGTCAGCGTCATACCGCATTCGAAGCCCTCACGGACCTCGGTCACGTCGTCCTTCTCCCGGCGCAGCGAGGAGATCGTCAGGTTGTCGGCGACCACGATGTTGTCCCGCAGCAGCCTGGCCTTGGCGTTACGCCGCACGATGCCCGAGCTGATGATGCAACCGGCGATGACACCGACCTTCGAGGACCGGAAGATCGCCCGAATCTCGGCGCGGCCCAAGGTGTTTTCCTCGTAGATCGGCTTGAGCATGCCGCGCAGGGGCCTTCTCGATCTCGTCGATGGCCTGGTAGATCACCGAGTAGTACCGGATGTCCACGCCTTCGCGGTTGGCCAGCTCCGTCGCCTTGCCTTCGGCACGCACGTTGAAGCCGATGATCACCGCGTCCGAGGCCGACGCCAGGTTGACGTTGGTCTCGGTGATGCCACCGACACCGCGGTCGATGACGCGCAGCTCCACCTCGTCGTCGATCTCGATTCCCATCAGGGCCTCTTCGAGCGCCTCGACGGTACCGGCGTTGTCGCCCTTGAGGATCAGGTTCAGCTGGCTGGTTTCCTTCAGCGCGGCATCCAGATCGTCCAGGCTGATCCGCTTGCGCGACCGGGCCGCCAGCGCGTTGCGCTTGCGGGGCGCTGCGCCGGTCGGCGATCTGGCGGGCGATGCGGTCCTCGTCGACGACCAGCAGGTTGTCACCCGCGCCCGGCACCGACGTGAAACCGATGACCTGCACCGGCCGCGACGGCAGCGCTTCGTGGACGTCCTCGCCGTGCTCGTCGACCATCCGCCGGACGCGGCCGTAGGCGTCGCCGGCGACGATCGAGTCACCGACGCGCAGCGTGCCGCGCTGGATCAGCACGGTGGCCACCGGTCCGCGACCGCGGTCCAGGTGCGCCTCGATCGCCACACCCTGGGCCTCCATGTCGGGGTTGGCCCGCAGGTCCAGAGCGGCATCGGCGGTCAGCAGCACCGCCTCCTCGAGCGCCTCGATGTTGGTGCCCTGCTTGGCCGAGATGTCGACGAACATCGTGTCGCCACCGAAATCCTCTGCCACCAAACCATATTCGGTGAGCTGGCCGCGGATCTTGGCCGGGTCGGCACCTTCCTTGTCAATCTTGTTGACTGCCACCACAATCGGCACGTCGGCCGCCTGCGCGTGGTTGATCGCCTCCACCGTCTGCGGCATCACGCCGTCGTCGGCGGCGACCACCAGGATCGCGATGTCGGTGGCCTTGGCACCGCGGGCACGCATCGCGGTGAACGCCTCGTGACCCGGGGTGTCGATGAAGGTGATCAGCCGCTCGCTGCCCTCGAAGTCGACTCCGACCTGGTAGGCACCGATGTGCTGGGTGATCCCACCGGCCTCGCCCTCGCGGACGCTGGCGTTCCGGATGGTGTCCAGCAGCCGGGTTTTACCGTGATCGACGTGACCCATCACGGTCACCACCGGCGGACGGGTCCGCAGATCGTCCTCGCCGCCCTCGTCCTCGCCGTAGGTGAGGTCGAACGACTCCAGCAGCTCACGGTCTTCGTCCTCGGGACTGACGACCTGGACGACGTAGTTCATCTCGCTGCCCAGCAGCTCGAGCGTCTCGTCGCCGACCGACTGAGTGGCGGTCACCATCTCGCCGAGGTTGAACAGCGCCTGCACCAGCGAGGCCGGGTTGGCGTTGATCTTGTCGGCGAAATCGCTCAGCGATGCGCCGCGGGCCAGCCGGATGGTTTCGCCGTTGCCGTGCGGCAACCGCACCCCACCGACGACCGGGGCCTGCATGTTCTCGTATTCGGCGCGTTTCGCCCGCTTCGACTTGCGACCACGCCGCGGCGCACCGCCGGGGCGGCCGAACGCACCGGCCGCGCCGCCACGCTGGCCGGGACGGCCACCGCCGCCACCACCACCAGCGCCCGGGCCACCACCGCCGGGACGGCCGCGGAAACCTCCGCCACCGCCGGGTGCGGCTCCGACGCCACCGCCGCCGCCACCGCCGCGGTAGTTACCACCGCCGCCGGGACCACCGCCGGATCCGCCACCGGGACCACCGGGCCGGCCACCGCCGGGACGGGGGCCGCCGCCGCCGGGACGTGCTCCCGATCGCTGGAAGCCGCCGCCGCTGCTGCCGCCGGGACGGGGCGGCATGCTGCCGGGCGAGGCACCACCGGGCCGCGGTGCGCCGGGCCGGGGCGCACCCGGTCGCGGCGCCTGCGGACGCGGAATGGGCCGGTCGACGGGCTGCGCCGACGAAAACGGGTTGTTGCCGACGCGCGGCGTGCGGGCCGCCGGCTTCGGGATCGGGCCGGGACGCGGGCCGGGCGTCGCACCGGGGGCCGGCGCCTCTTGGCTGGGCGCCGGTGCGCCGGGTGTCGGCGGTTTCGGCTGCCCGGGGGCCGGGGCCGCCGGGCGCGCCGCGGGCGAAGGAGCCGGCCGTCGGGGCGCGGGCGTCGGCGCCGCGGGCGTTTCGGCCGTCTCCGCCGGGGCCGGCTTGGCCGCGGGAGGAGCTACCTCGCCGGTGTCGGCGGGTTTCGCGGGCGCGGCGGTCGCCGCACCGTTACCGGAGGGCTTCTGAATCGCCTTGTCCAGGGCCCGGTCGAGCGAGCGGTCGGGGCTCTTCGGGGCGCTCTTGGCGGGCTTGCCGCCACCGAACGCCTCGCGCAGCCGGCGAGCAACCGGGGCCTCTACCGTCGACGACGCGGATTTGACGAATTCGCCCTGTTCATTCAGTCGGGCGAGAACTTCCTTGCTGGTGACACCGAGTTCCTTAGCCAACTCGTGTACGCGGGCCTTACCTGCCACTACATCTCCTGTCTATGAGGCGACAGCAGCGGGCCGCGCCTCGGGTTTAGCTATGACGCATGGTCATCGGGACTTCACGGTGTGCTCATGTTCTTCGCTACCTGTTCTGTTGCCGTGCGAGTCGAGTACCTCTAAGTGCTCGACCAACGCGGATGTGTCCGGTGGACGGTCGATGCGCAGCGCTTTGGTGAAAGCCCGCCGCCGAATCGCTTCGTGTACGCACCGCGGTACGGGATGCAACCAGGCACCCCGCCCCGGCAGGCGAGTCGCCGTGTCAACGATCACGGCGTATTCGCCGTTCCCGCTAGCCACCGCCACCACTCGGAGCAATCCGACGGCCAACTCTCGCTTCCGGCACCCGACACACATCCGCACGGGTCCGCCCGTGTGTGTGCGCGCCGAGGCCGAAGGCTCGCGCTGGATCACGGCTCAGTCTAGCGTCACGGAACCGATGGTCAGAACCACCCGCAACCGCACCGTAACGTGCGCGCCCGATCGTGCCTGCGGCCGCGAAAAACCGGCGTAGCCAAACTCAAAGGCGCGCCGATGACATCGGGCTAGTGATCGTGGGCCACCGGATGGCTGGCGCCGTGCTCCGGGTGGTCCTCCGCCGGCCCGCCGGAACCGGTGGGCGAATCGCCGCGAATGTCGATGCGCCACCCGGTGAGCCGGGCGGCCAGCCGTGCGTTCTGCCCCTCCTTGCCGATGGCCAGGGACAACTGGAAGTCGGGCACCACCACGCGGGCGGCGCGGGCGGTCTGGTCGATGACCGACACCGACACCACCTTGGCCGGCGATAGCGCGTTGGCGACGAACCGGGCCGGGTCCTCGTCGAAGTCGATGATGTCGATCTTCTCGCCGGACAGCTCGCTCATCACGTTGCGGACCCGCTGCCCCATCGGCCCGATGCAGGCGCCCTTGGCGTTCAGGCCTTGCACCCGGGACGCGACCGCGATCTTGGAGCGGTGACCCGCCTCGCGCGCCACCGCCACGATCTCCACCGACCCGTCGGCGATCTCGGGGACTTCCAGCGAGAACAGCTTGCGGACCAGATTGGGGTGGGTGCGCGACAGCGTGATCACCGGCTCGCGCGAGCCCCGCGTCACGCCGACCACGTAGCAGCGCACCCGGTTGCCGTGTTCGTAGCTCTCGCCGGGAACCTGTTCGGCCGCCGGGATGACGCCCTCGGAGGCCTTGGTTTCGCTGCCCATCCGCACCACGACCAGGCCGCGGGCGTTCGCGCGGCTGTCGCGCTGGATCACGCCGGCGACGATTTCGCCCTCGCGGGTGGAGAACTCGCCGTAGGTGCGCTCGTTCTCCGCGTCGCGGAAGCGCTGCAGCATCACCTGGCGTGCGGTGGTCGCGGCGATGCGCCCGAATCCCTCGGGGGTGTCGTCCCATTCGCTGATGACGTTGTCGTCCTCGTCGACCTCGCGGGCCATCACCTTCACCACGCCGGTCTTGCGGTCGATCTCGATGCGCGCATCGTTCTGGTGGCCCTGGGTGTGCCGGTAGGCGGTCAGCAACGCGGACTTGATCGTCTCGAGCAGCTCGTTGACCGAGATGCCCCGGTCCACCTCGATCGCGTGCAACGCGGCCATGTCGATGTTCATGTTCCGGCCTCCGCTCCCCGCGCCTCACCCGCACCCGCCAAATCCAGCTCGGCTGCCGATGGCGACGAAAATTCAACCTGGACAACAGCTTTCGCGATCTCCGCGAGCGGGATCTCACGCACCGCCCAGCCGCGGCCGTCGCGGACCACCAGCGCCACCGCGTCCGCGCGGGTCTCCCCCACCCGGCCGGTCAATTGCGAACCGTCCGACAACCCCACCTCGACCTTGCGGCCGCGCGCGCGGCGGAAGTGTTTCTCAGTGGTGAGCGGACGCTCCACGCCGGGCGAACTGACCTCGAGAACGTAGCTGTCGCCGACGCTGTCCAGGCCGTCCAGCAAAGCCGACGCCGAACGTGACAGGGTCGCGACGGTGTCCAAGTCCAGCGCGGTATCGCCATCGGCAATCACCGTGATTCGGGGCGGACGCACCCGGGAATCGATGACCACGTCTTCGATTTCATAGCCAGCGCGCGCGAACTCACCACCGAGTAGCTCGATCACCTGCGTCTGCGACGGTAGCCCGGTGGTCACGGCGAGCTCCTCATCTTGAGTTGTCCGGTCATCTAGCTGATATCGCCGCCCATCCATCTTCAGGCGGCCTCCGGCGTCGCGGTGGAACAGCGTGTCGTTCCGCGAGAACCGGCTACCAACGATACACCAGGAATCGCGTATGACGAGGTGATCGCGGTAGGTCGGGGTCCACCGCAGCATGCCCGACCCGCGGCCAATGGCAGGATGTTGGGCGTGCCTAGCGCTGTACCCGTCACCAGCAGACGGGGTGTGCTCGCCGGG
Organism: Unio delphinus; assembly: GCA_029339505.1. NCBI lineage: Eukaryota > Metazoa > Mollusca > Bivalvia > Unionida > Unionidae > Unio > Unio delphinus. Next base: position 39,397 of record JAQISU010000972.1, on the reverse strand, counting down.
GGTGCCGCGCTCGCCGCGCTCGGGGTGGTCGTATCCGCCTGTGGCGAGTCCCCGCCGAAACCCCCCGCGGTCGAACAGCTGCTGGGTCCGTTAGACCAGGCCAGACACGACAGCGTGCTCGCCGGTGCCGCCGCCGCGGCCGTCGGCGTCGCGCCGCAGATCGCGGCCGCGCTGTCGGTGGTCGCGAACCAGCGCGCCGCGCACGCCCGCGCGCTGTCCACCGAGATCGCCCGGGCCGCCGGCAAGCTCGCCACGTCGTCGAGCGAGACGACCAGCCCCAGCCCCAGCCCCGCCGCCCCGGCGGGGCCACCGCCGCCGCCTCCCCCGGTGTCCGACGTGATCAATGCGCTGCGCACCTCGGCGGACAACGCCACGCGGCTGGTGTCCTCCGAGTCGGGCTACCGCGCGGGGCTGCTCGCCTCGATCGCCGCCTCGTGCGCGGCGTCCTACCTGGTTGCGCTGGTACCCGGGGGGCCGTCGATATGACCTCGGGCCAAGACGCCGACAACGCGGCGCTCTGCGACGCGCTGGCCGTCGAGCACTCGACCATCTACGGCTACGGCATCGTGTCGGCGCTGTCACCGCCCAGCGTCAACAACCTGGTGGTGGAGGCACTCCTGCAGCATCGCCAGCGCCGCGACGACGTGATCGCAATGCTGGCCGCCCGCAAGGTCACCCCGCCGCCCGCCGCCGCCGGCTATCAACTGCCGCTGCTGGTGGGCAGTCCGGCCGACGCGGCGCGCCTGGCGGCGCGGATGGAGAGCGACGGCGCGACGGCATGGCGCGCGGTCACCGAACACGCCGAGACCGCCGAAGACCGCGCGTTCGCCGCGACGGCCCTGACGCAGAGCGCGGTGATGGGTGCCCGATGGAACCGCATCCTGGGCGCCTGGCCGATCACGAGCAGCTTCCCCGGCGGCAACGAGTAAGCGCTATCCGCTAACGGCGGCCACGATGTCGGTGGCCAGCGAGTCGCCGGCGGTCAGCTCGCGGGTCTGCCCGCCGAACCGGTCGCGCAGCTCCACCTTGCCGTCGGCCCAGCCCCGCCCGACCACGACGACCCAGGGCATCCCGAGCAGCTCGGCGTCCTTGAACTTGACCCCGGGCGACGCGGTGCGGTCGTCGAACAGCACCTCGAGCCCCAACCGATCCAGGTCGGCGGCTAGCGCCGTCGCTCCCTCGCGCGCCTGCGCGTCCTTGTTGGCGATCACCAGGTGCACGTCGAACGGCGCGATCGACGCCGGCCAGCGCAGGCCCAGCTCGTCGTGCTGCTGCTCGGCGACGACGGCGACCAGCCGCGACACCCCGAGCCCGTAGCTGCCCATCGTCAGCCGCACCGGCTTGCCGTCCTCGCCGAGCACGTCGGCGGTGAAGGCGTCGGTGTACTTGCGGCCGAGCTGGAAGATGTGGCCGACCTCGATGCCGCGGGCCATCACCAGCGGGCCTGCCCCGTCGGGAGACAGGTCGCCTTCGCGCACCTCGGCGGCCTCGATGGTGCCGTCGGCGGTGAAGTCGCGGCCCGCCACCAGTCCGACCACGTGGCGCCCCGGCTCGTCGGCGCCGGTGATCCAGCTGGTGCCGTCCACCACCCGCGGGTCGACGAGATAACGAACCTCGTTGTCCCGCAATGCCTTCGGACCGATGTAACCCTTGACCAGGAACGGGTATTTGGCGAAGTCCGCATCGTCGAGCAACGCGTACTCGGCCGGGTCCAGCGCGGCACTCAGCCGTTTGTCGTCGACCTCACGGTCGCCGGGCACCCCGATGGCCAGCAGCTCCCACTCGCCGCCGGGCTGGCGGGTCTTGACCAATACGTTCTTCAGCGTGTCGGCCGCGGTGACAGTGCGGCCCAGACCGGCGTCGTTCGCCCACTGGACAAGGGTGGCGATGGTCGGGGTGTCACCGGTGTCGTGCACGATGGCCTCGGGCAGGCCGGCCACGACTTCCGCGGGCAGCGCGTCCGGGCGCGCGGTGATCACCGCCTCGACGTTGGCCGCGTAGCCGGATTCCAGGCAGCGCACGAAGGTGTCCTCGCCGATCGGGCTCTCGGCGAGAAACTCCTCGGACGCACTGCCACCCATTGCACCCGATACCGCGGACACGATGACGTAGCGCAGCAGTAGCCGGTCGAGGATGCGCTGGTAGGCCTCGCGGTGCGCGTGGTAAGCGGCTTTGAGGCCGGCGGCGTCGATGTCGAAGGAGTAGGAGTCCTTCATCACGAATTCCCGGCCGCGCAGGATGCCCGCGCGCGGCCGCGCCTCGTCGCGGTATTTGATCTGGATTTGGTACAGCGTCAGCGGGAAGTCCTTGTAGGAGCTGTACTCCCCTTTGACGGCCAGGGTGAAGAACTCTTCGTGCGTAGGAGCGAGCATGTAGTCGTTGCCGCGGCGGTCCTTGACGCGGAACACCCCGTCGCCGTACTCGGTCCAGCGATTCGTCGTCTCGTACGGCCCGCGCGGCAGCAGCCCGGGAAACAGGATCTCCTGCCCACCAATGGCATTCATCTCCTCGCGGGCGATGCGTTCGATGTTGCGCAGCACCCGCAGACCCAGCGGCAGCCAGCTGTACAGCCCGGGCGCCACCTGCCGGATGTAGCCGGCCCGAATCAGCAGCTTGTGGCTGGGCACTTCGGCATCGGCGGGGTCGTCGCGCAGGGTGCGGAGGAACAGCTGGGACATCCGGGTGATCACAGCGGGCCAGCCTAGTAGGTCCGTTCGCCGATCGAGCCTGCGCCTAGGGCGCCCAAATTCACCTTGGTCCGATCCTGAGCGCAGGCTCGATGCCGTCACCGCAGGCTCGCACCTCAGGTGTTGGTACTTGCGGCAACGCCCGCTGCCGCGCGGCCGGTTCAGCTCTCGGCGTCGGGGCGATGGCGGCTGCGGTAGGCCCGCATCCCCGCCTGAGACCTGCATTGGGCGCGGCAGAACGTCCCCGACGAGTTGCGGCTTTGGTCGACGAAGCCGTGGTGACAGTTGCGGCATGCCTTCACCCGGTCCCACGCTCCCGACTGGGATAGCTCGACCACGGCGGCCAGCATGGAACCCAGCACCCCCGCCGGCCCCGACTGAGTGGACACCAGCCCCGCTCCCTCACGAGTGATGTTGGCCTGCAACGGGTATCGATGCGCGGCTCGGTGCAACGCGTATTCCGCGGCGCTGAGCTCCTCGTCGCCCGCACCCTCGGCATCCACATGCGTGAGCAGGACCGTCACCAGTGCGTCGCGAATCTCACGTGCCTCGATCACGTCGGCCGGCGTGATCGAGGGCACGCCGTCCGCGCCCTGGGCGATCAACCACTCCTGAAGTCCCTCGGCATCGGCAAACCGCTCCGGGACCCGGCCGCGGTGATCGTGCGTATTGACGAAGGCAAGCACCAGTTCGGCGCAGGCAGGCGCGCCATCCGAACCCATCACGACGCATCTCCTTACTTCCCGTGCCGCCACCTGGCGCGTTATACCCTATCCGGCCACAGTGATTACCAAATCACGCTCCGAACTGATCGTATGCATCACCAGTTATCAATCATAGCATTTTGACAGTTACTTTTCTTCCCGTCTTCCTTGACTGGTTATCGTCAATCGACTTACGGTGATCACATGACATCTCACACTCCACATCGCAATTGGTTCATCACTGGCGCGAGCTCCGGAATGGGGTTGGCCCTGGCCCAAGCCGCAATCAGCCGCGGCGACAACGTTGTTGGGCTCGCCCGCAACCCCGAGCCCCTCAAGGAGCTGGTCGCCGACCACCCCCGACAGATAGCGGTCCTCGGCGTCGACATCCGTGATCAGTCACAGGTCGACGCCGCCGTCGCGCAGGCGCTAGAGGAGTTCGGCCGGATCGACGTCCTGGTCAACAGCGCGGGCTACGGCCTGTGGGGCGCCGTCGAGGAAGCCACCGACGAACAGGTGCGCGCCGCCTTCGAGACCAACGTCTTCGGCACGTTGAACGTACTGCGCGCGGCGCTGCCGTCGATGCGCGCGCAGCGTTCGGGACACGTCGTTTCGGTGACCGCCTATCGCGGCCAAAGTGCCAGCGCCGGAATGGGTTTGATCTCGGCGTTCAACTACGCCAAGGAGGGCTTGTCGGACGGCCTCTACGAGGAGCTGAAGCCGTTGGGCATCCACGTGACCATCGTGGAACCCGGCCCGTCGGAAACCGGATTCCGCGGCAGCCTGCACTGGGCTCCCGAGATCGCCGACTACGACGCGACGGTGCGCGAAGGCCTGAAGGCCATCCGTGCGCTGCCGCCGGAGCACTTCAACCTGCCCGAGCCGATTGCGACCGCGATTCTGGCCGCCGTCGACGCCGAGGAGCCGCCGTTACGGCTGGCGACCGGCAGCGTCGCGGTCAACACCATCCGCAAGACGCTGCAGTCGCGGCTGGCCAACCTCGAAGCGTGGGAGACCGTCAGCGTCGCCGTCGACGGCGACCCCGACCGGGTCTGTCCGCTGGACTAGAGAACTGCAAAGATGGTGGAAATCAAGGCGCTTGAGAGCCGAGCTACAGCTCGCCGGCGTCGATGGCTTCCTTGACCTCTTGAGCGTGCGCGACCTGCTCCGGGGTGTACCCGATGAACAGGGCGGCAAGGCCGACGATCACGGCCGTTCCGGCCACCCACAGCAGCCCGTACGTGTAGCCGTGGTCGAGCGCCTGCAATTGCGCGTCGTTCATCACCTTCACCGGGCCGGTGGTGCCACCCAGGTACAGGGTGCGCGAGGTGATGACGGCCTGAATGACGGCCAGCACCAGCGGCCCGCCCAGGCTCTGCAGCATCAGCGTCATGGCCGACACCGGACCGATCTGGTCGAACCCGACGCCCGCGATCGCCGCGAGCGTGAGTGGGACGACGACCATGCCGATGCCGATTCCGCCGACGACGATCGGCAGCACCAGGTTCGGGAAGTACGGCACGCCGCGGTGCATGAAGGCCGAGCCGTAGATCATCGCGAGCAGCAGCAGCCAGCCACCGCCGATGGTCAGCACCCGCGGTGAGAACCGCGACACCAGCTGCGAGGAGATGCCGAGGCCGATGCCCATCGCGATGACGAACGGGATGAAGCCGACGCCCGCACGCAGCGCGCTGTATCCGAGGATGTCCTGGACGTACAGGCCGATGCAGACGGTGAGGCTGAACATCACGCCACCGGCCAGCAGGATCGCGGCGAACGTGGCGAGCCGGTTGCGGTCGCGGAACAACTGGAACGGCACGACGGGGTTTGCCGCGGTGCGCTCCACGATGGCGAACGCGATCGCGGCGGCCACGGCCACCGCACCCGAACCGAGGGTGATCGCCGAGAGCCAGCCCTTTTCCGGGCCCATTGAGAAGGCGAAAACCGCGGCGGTGCACGCCAAGGTGGCCAGCATGGCCCCGGCGGCGTCGAGTTTCATCCGCTCCCGGTTGGTCTCGCGCAGCGCGGTACGGGCCAGGTAGATCATCACCAGCCCGATCGGCACGTTGACCATGAACGCGAGCCGCCACGACCACTCGGTCAGCGCCCCGCCGACGACCAGGCCCATCACGGAGCCGATCGCGGTCATCGCGGCGAATACGGCCGTGGCCGCATTGCGCGCCGGGCCCTTGGAAAAGGTCGTGGCGACCAGGGCGAGACCGGTCGGCGACGCGATGGCCGAGCCGACACCCTGCGACAGCCGGGCGATGACCAGCGTGGCCTCGTCCCAGGCCACCGCGCACAACACCGAGGAGATCGTGAACAGCGTGACGCCGACGATGAAGGTGCGTTTGCGGCCGATGGTGTCACCGAGGCGCCCGCCCAGCAGCATCAGCCCGCCGAACGTGAGCACGTATGCGGTGATCACCCAGCTACGGCCGGCGTCGGACAGGCTCAGCTCGTTCTGAATCTTAGGAAGCGCAACGATCGCGACGGTGCTGTCCATCGTTGCCAGCAGCTGCATACCGCCGATCGCGATCACGGCCGCGATGAAGCGGCGCGAGGGCAGCCAGGTCGGGTAATACCTGCTAGTGCGCGTGGTGGCGGTCTCGGAAGGAGTCTCAGACGGGCGCTCGGTGCGCTCCGGTGCCGGACGATCGGCGCGCGCAGCTGTCCAATTCCGGGCCGCGCGCTCGGTCTCGTTGAGGGCCGTCATAACGGGTTACCTTACAGTAATCTTAAGAATCGTTTAAACCCGAATGCCGCCACCGGCCCGATCACGATGATCGCGGGAGGTCTGATCCCCTCCGCCCGGACCTTCTGCGGCGTGTCGGTCGGCAAGAGTGGCCCGCAACGTGTGTTGTGCCGGCGTCGTCCCGTGCTGAACCACCAGCACCGGCGTATCCGCAGGTCGGGCCGCCTTTTAGTAGCACGTCGACGAAGAGCTCGATGCGTTCGACGGCCATCAGCAAAACGATCGTGCCCGACAACGCTGCCAGTGCATTCCAATTCACTAACGATTCGGGATGCCCGGGCGCCAGGTGGCCGCTGACCACCACGAACTCGTGATTTACCGCCCGATGAGTGACCGGAACACCCGCCAGCGCGGGCACCGCTATGGCGCTCGTCACACCGGGGACCACCGTGACCGGAATGCCGGCGTCGGCGCACGCGATGACTTCCTCATAACCGCGGGCGAACACGAACGGGTCGCCACCTTTGAGGCGAACCACGAAGCTGCCGGCGCGGGCCCGCTCGATCATCACGTCGTTGATCGCGTCCTGGGCCATGGCGCGGCCGTACGGGATCTTGGCGGCGTCGATGACCTCGACGTGCGGCGCCAGCTCGGCGAGCAGTTCGGGCGGGGCCAGGCGGTCGGCGACCACGACGTCCGCCTGCGCGAGCAGCCGGCGGCCGCGGACGGTGATCAGCTCGGGGTCGCCGGGACCGCCGCCGATCAGCGCCACCCCGCCGCGCACGACATCGGAACTCTCGGCCGTGATCAGCCCCTGCTGCAGCGCCTCGCGGATGGCCGACCGGATCGCCGCCGACCTGCGGTGCTCGCCGCCGGCCAGCACCCCCACCGACAGACCGGCGTACTCGAACGATGCCGGGGTCACCGCGGTGCCCTCGATCGCGACGTCGGCGCGCACGCAGAAGACCTGCCGGCTGTCGGCCTCGGCGACGACGGCCTCGTTGACCGCCGCGTCGTTGGTGGCCGCGATCGCGTACCAGGCTCCGTCGAGGTCACCGTCGCGGTATTCGCGGACCGTCAAGGTGATTCCGCTCATCGCCTCGACGGCGGGGGTGGCGGTGCGGGTGATCACGTGGACGTCGGCGCCGCTGGAGATCAGCAGGGGCAGCCGGCGCTGGGCGACCGATCCTCCGCCGACCACGACGACCTTCTTGCCGGTCAGCCGCAATCCGACGAGGTAGGGGCTCTCGGTCACCCGGCAAGCCTAGTGGCTCCCATCCATCCGCCCCTTCCGCGCGGCCCGCGCGACGAAGCGCGCCACCGCGTCCGGCACCGCGGCGGGGTGCGTGTGCAGATACGACGCGTGCACACCGTTGTGCACGACGCCGTCGCGCATCGGCGCCGCATCGTGGTCCGCGGACCGGTAGACCCAGGCGGGCTGGTAGCTCTCGGTGAAGGTGATCACGGTCCGGTGGAATTCGTGTCCGACCACCCGCGCGCCGGCGGAATACAGCGCCGAGTCGGCCACCGCGACCGCGTCGCGATACGCCAACTTCAGCTGCGGGGTGAACCGCGCCGATCCGTCCAACACCCCGCACATCGGGTACCCGTCGAGTTCGGAAGCCAGATAGATCAGGCCCGCGCATTCGGCATGCACCGGCGCACCGGCGCCCGCCAACTCGCGAATCTGTTGTCGCACCACATCATTGGCAGACAGATCGGCGGTGAACTGTTCGGGGAAGCCGCCGGGCAGCAGCACGGCATCGGTGCGATCGGGCAGCGTATCGGCCAGCGGGTCGAACTCGACCACCTCGGCACCGGCGGCGCTCAGCAACTCGGCGTGTTCGGCGTAGCCGAAGCTGAAGGCCTTCCCGGCGGCCATCGCGACCGTGGCACGGCCACCGGCCGTCTCCCCCACCGCTTCCGCCGGATCCCACGGCGCGACGTCGACGCCGCTTCGTGCGACCGCCAGCACCGCCGCCAGGTCGACGTGCCGCGCGACCAGGGCGGTCATCGCCTCGACCGCGAGCCGGGCCCGCCGCCCGTATTCGACCGCGGTGACCAGACCCAAATACCTTGTCGGCAGCTCTAATTCAGCAGTGCGCGGAATGGCACCCAGCACCGGGATGGCGGTGTGCTCGCAGGCCTGTCGCAACACCTGCTCGTGGCGCGGCGATCCCACCCGGTTGAGAATCACGCCGGCGATCCGGGTCGCCGTATCGAACGTCGAAAAGCCGTGCAGCAGTGCGGCAATGCTGTGGCTCTGGCCGCGCGCGTCGACCACCAGGAGCACCGGCGCACCCACCAGGGCGGCGACGTGGGCGGTGGACCCCGGCGGCGGGGACGATGCCTCGGGCCCGATCCGCCCGTCGAACAGCCCCATCACGCCCTCGATCACCGCGACGTCCGCGCCCGCGGCGCCGTGCGCGTAGAGCGGGCCGACGAGCGCTTCGCCCACCATCACCGGATCGAGATTGCGTCCGGGCCGGCCCGCGGCCAGCCCGTGATAGCCGGGGTCGATGAAGTCCGGGCCCACCTTGAACGGCGCGACGGTATGCCCGGCCTGGCGCAGCGCCCCGATCAAACCCGTTGCGATCGTGGTCTTTCCGCTGCCCGAGGCGGGCGCGGCGACGACGACCGCGGGGGCATTCACCATTGCGACAACCGGAGCCGCGAGCGTGCGCAGAATGACAGCCCGCACGGCGTGTCGGCGTGCAAACACGCACGGTCGCGGGAGAAAACCGCGGGGGCATTCACCACTCGATGCCCTTCTGGCCCTTGCGGCCGGCATCCATCGGATGTTTGACCTTGGCCATCTCGGTGACCAGGTCGGCGGCCTCGACCAGCCGCGGCGGGGCGGCGCGTCCGGTGATCACCACATGCTGATGGCCGGGCCGGGCCAACAGCGCATCCACCACCTCATCGGCGTCGACCCAGCCCCACTTCAGCGGGTAGGTGAACTCGTCGAGCACATAGAAGTCGTGCCGCTGCTCGGCCAGCCGGCGCGAAATCTCCGCCCAGCCGTCGGCGGCCGCGGCGGCGTGATCGTCCTCGCTGCCGGATTTACGCGACCAGGACCAGCCGCTGCCCATCTTGTGCCATTCGACCGCGCCCCCGGCGCCGTGTTCGTCGTGCAACTCGCCGAGCCGGCGGAGAAAACGGCTTCCTCCCCCACCTTCCACTTCGCGCTCTTGACGAACTGAAACACCGCGACGTCCAGGCCGGCGTTCCACGCGCGCAACGCCATCCCGAACGCGGCGGTCGACTTCCCCTTGCCGTCGCCGGTGTGCACCGCCAGCAGCGGCAGGTTGCGCCGGGCCCGGGTGCTCAGTCCGTCGTCCGGAACCTGTACTGGGGTTCCCTGCGGCATCGGCGTCTCCTCGATCAAGCCACGTTGCGGACGGCTCGCGTCAGATGATCGGCGTGCAGTTGCTTCCAGCCGCACGGTCGGTGCGCCGAGTTGGCCGGCCAGCTGCGCCGCCAATCCCAGTCGCACGTACGACGTTTCGCAGTCCACCACCACCGCCGCGGCACCCTCGGCAACCAGTCTCGATGCCGCGATTCGACTGCGGCCCAACGGGTCCGGGCCGCAGTGGCCCGGCCGTCGGTCAGCACCACCACCAGGGGACGCCGCGCCCGGTCGCGCGCGCGTTCCCGGACGATCAGCTCGCGCGCGGCCAGCAGGCCCTCGGCCAGCGGGGTTTTGCCGCCGGTGTCGAATCGGGCCAGCCGCCGGCCCGCGATGTGCGCCGACGACGTCGGCGGCAGCGAACAACCGAGCATCGTGGCGCCGGAAGGTGATCACCGCGACCTTGTCGCGCCGTTGATAGGCGTCGCGCAGCAGCGACAGGGCGGCACCGCTGACCGCCGCCATCCGGTCACGGGCGGCCATCGACCCGGACGCGTCGACGACGAAGATCACCAGGTTGCCTTCGCGTCCCTCGCGGACCGCGCGGCGCACGTCGTCGGGGGCGCGGGCGCAGCGGCCCGGCCCCGGCGCGCTCGGCGGCCGACAGCAGGGTGGCGAACAGGTGCAGTCCGTGCGCCGCGGGATCGTTGGCATCGGCGGCGGCCACCACACTGCCCGCGCGGTTGCGGGCCCGCGAGCGCCGTCCGGGTGCTCCTTCGCCGACGCCGGGCACCGTCCAGCGCCCGGGTGCGAAAGGTTTTCGACGGCGGGGCGCTGGGCCGCGTCGCGGGCGGCTGCGGTTTCGCATTGGACGGCGAATCCTGTTGTGAGGCAGCGTCATTGGTGGACTGCCCGCCGCCGGGCGGATCGGGGTCGGGCTCGGGATCGTTGCCGGCTTGCTCCAGCGCCTGGTCCAGCTGCTCGCGGTCGATGCCCGGATCGTCGAACGGGTCGCGGCGGCGCCGATGCGGCAGCGCCAGTTCGGCCGCGACCCGGATGTCCTGCTCCTCGACCGTGCGAGCACCCCGCCACGCGGCGTGGGCGACGGCGGTACGGGCCACCACCAGGTCGGCTCGCATCCCGTCGACGTCGAACGCCGCGCATAACGCCGCGATTGCGCCGTAACTCGTTGTCCGGCAACACCACATCATCGACGAGCGCGCGCGCCGCCGCGATCCGCTGGGCCAGCTCGGCATCGTCGGCGGCATAACGCGTGGCAAACCCGTCCGGGTCGGCCTCGTAGGCCAGCCGCTGCCGGATCACCTCCACCCGCACGTCGACGTCACGCGAGGCGTGCACGTCGACCGTCAGGCCGAACCCTGTCGAGCAGCTGCGGGCGCAGTTCGCCTTCTTCGGGATTCATCGTGCCGATCAGGACGAACCGGGCCTCATGGGTATGCGAGATGCCGTCGCGTTCGATGTGCACCCGCCCCATCGCGGCGGCGCGTCGAGCAGCACGTCGACCAGGTGATCGTGCAGCAGGTTGACCTCGTCGACGTACAGCACGCCGCCGTGGGCAGCGCGCGAGCAATCCGGGCGAAAAGGCATGCTCGCCGTCGCGCAGCACCCGCTGCAGATCCAGCGAGCCGATCACCCGGTCTTCGGTTGCGCCGAGCGGCATTTCGACCAGGCCCGAGCCGGCGCCGTTACTTCCGGTCGCCGCCGACAGCAGCGCGGCCAGGCCGCGCACGGCCGTCGACTTGGCGGTGCCCTTCTCGCGCGGATCAGCGCGCACCGATTTCCGGGCGCACCGCACACAGCAGCAGCGCCAGCCGCAACTGATCGTGACCGACGATCGCGCTGAACGGATAGGGCTTCACGGCTTCGCCGTCAGGCCGGAACCGGGCCGCAGCATCGGGACGTGCGGAACACCGTCGTCCAGGAAGTCGTCGCCCTCGCGGACGAAACGTGGTGGGCGTACATCTCGGCCAGATAGGTCTGCGCGTTGATCGGCATGGGTAGTTGCCGACCTCGGCCAGCGCGGCCCGCAGCAGCCGGGTGGTGTGGCCCTGTCCACGCGCACTGCGTTTGGTGCACAGCCGCCCGATCCGGAACACCTTCTCGCCGCCGGCGTGCTCCTCCATCAGCCGCAGCGTGGAGATCACCTCGCCGTCCTGCGTTTCCAGCCAGAAGTGCCGGGTCTCGGCGAGCAGATCGCGCCCGTCCAACTCCGGATACGGGATGGCCTGCTCGACGACGAATACCTCGACACGCAGCTTGAGCAGCTCGTAAAGAGTCTGCGCGTCAAGGTCTTTGGCCCAGATGCGGCGTAGCGCTTCAGTCATTGGGCGCCGCTCTCCTATTCACTTTTCGCATCGCTGTCCGGCGCGGTTCATGAGGCGTTCAACTGTAATACTTTGGCGCTCCACGTTCTCACCTCGTCGTAGAGCGCCGGTTCGGTCGATAACTGGGTTCCCAACGAGGGCACCATCTCTGTGAGCGTGGGCAGCCAGGACTGATAGCGGTCGGCGAAGCAACTCGCCAGCACGTCGAGCATGATCGGCACGGCGGTCGAGGCGCCGGGCGAGCCGCCGAGCAGCCCGGCGATGCTGCCGTCGGCCGCGCCCACCACCGTGGTGCCGAATTCGAGCGCTCCGCCCTTGCCCTTGGCCCGCCGATCACCTGCACCCGCTGACCGGCCACCGTCAGCTGCCAGTCCGAAGCCCGGGCACTGGGCGCGAATTCGTGCAACGCGTGTATCCGGTCGCGTTCGCTGAGTCGCAGTTGGCGGATCAGGTAATCGAGCAGCGTCATCTCCGTGATGCCGACCCCCAGCATCGACACCACGTTGTCCCGCCTGACCGATCGGAGCAAGTCGCTGAGCTGACCATGCTTCAAGAATTTAGGCGACCAGCCGGCATACGGCCCGAAGACCAGCCACGACTTGCCGTCGACGAACCGCAGGTCCAGATGCAGCGCCCCCAGCGGCGGGGCGCCCGGCGCGGGGGTGCCGTAGACCTTGGCCCGGTGCGCGGCGGTCAGCTCGGGGTTGTCGGTGCGCAGGAACCGCCCGCCGATCGGGAAGCCGGCGAAACCCTTGACCTCGTCGATGCCGGATTTCTGCAGCACCGGCAGCGCGTCACCGCCGGCGCCGACGAACACGAATTTTGCATTCAGCTTGCGTTTTTCACCGGTGCGGCGGTTGGCGATCCGCACAGCCGCCGTCCGACGCCCGGGTCAAGTTGCGGACCTCGTGGCCGAACAGCGCGGTGGCGCCGCCCCGCACGCAGTAGCCGATCAGTTGCTTAGTCAGCGAACCGAAGTCGACGTCGGTGCCGTCGGGGGCCCAGTTGAGCGCGACCGGGTCGGCGAAGTCGCGTTCGGCGGCCATGAACGGGAGCCGGCGGGCGAATTCGTCCGGGTCGTCAATCAATTCCGTTCCGGCGAACAGCGGGTTGGGTGCCAGCGCTTGCTGGCGCCGCCGCAGATAATCGACCCGCTGCGCGCCGTGCACGAAGCTGACGTGCGGGACGGGGTTGAGGAATCGTCGATCGGTGAGGATGCCGTTCTCGACGGCGTAGGCCCAGAACTGGCGGGTCACCTGGAATTGCTCGTTGATCGATACCGCTTTGGCGATGTCGATCGAACCGTCACGCTCCGGGGTGTAGTTCATCTCGCACAGCCCGGCGTGCCCGGTGCCGGCGTTGTTCCAGGGGCTGCTGCTTTCGGCGGCGACGGCGTCCAGCCGCTCGATCACGGTGATCGACCAGTCCGGCTCCAGCCGCCGCAGCAGCGCGGCCAGGGTGGCGCTCATGATGCCGGCGCCGACCAGCACGACGTCGATGCGCGCCGTTGTGTCTGACACCGAAATGCCGGCCCTTTCCTGGTCCTTACCTGGCCCTTTCCGCGTCTTTTCCGGGCCGGTTATTCAGGCTATCCCGACCAGCGCGACCGCACCGACTTCAAGCAGCGACCATCAGCAAAAGCGTGCGTCACGCTAAGCTGGCCTGGTGACTGGCTGGGTGCCCGATGTCCTGCCTGGCTATTGGCAGTACACCATCGCATTGGGACCCGATCCCGCCGGCGAGGGCGACATCGTCGCAACCCTGATCCGGCGCGGCCCCGGAGCCGGTGCAGCCGGCGGTCTCGAGCACGCGGTGCTGACGGTGCACGGTTACACCGACTACTTCTTCAACACCGCGCTGGCCGATCACTTCGCCGCCCGCGGTTTCACCTTCTACGCGTTGGACCTGCAGAAGTGCGGCCGGTCACGGCGCGATAGCCAGACCCCGCACTTCATCACCGATCTCGCGCAGTACGACATCGAACTCGAACGCGCCCTGGCCGTCATCCGCGAGCAGGCCCACGACGTCGCGGTGCTGATGTACGGCCATTCCGCCGGCGGCCTGATCGTGCCGCTGTGGCTGGACCGGTTGCGGCGGCGAAACGCGATGGCGCACGCCGGCATCGGCGGCTTGGTTCTCAATAGTCCGTTCCTGGATCTGCACGGCCCGGCGGTGCTGCGCCTGGGAATGACGTCGGCGATGATCGCCGGCCTGTCGCGGGTGCGGTCCAAGGTCGTGTTGCGCGGCACCAGCAAGGGCGGTTACGGCACCACCCTGCACCGCGACTACGACGGCGAGTTCGACTACAACCTGGAATGGAAACCGTTGGGCGGCTTCCCGATCACCGCGGGCTGGCTGCACGCGGTGCGCCGCGGCCAGGCCCGGCTGCACCGCGGACTCGACGTCGGGATGCCGAACCTGATCCTGCGCTCGGACCACAGCGTGACCGAAACCGAGAACCCGATGGACATGCAACGCGGCGACGCGGTCCTCGACGTCACCCAAATCGCAAGGTGGGCCGGCTGTATCGGGAACCGCAGCACCGTCGTCCCGGTGATCGACGCCAAGCACGACGTGTTCCTGTCGCTGGAGGGGCCGCGCACGGTCGCCTACCGGGAACTGGATCTGTGGCTGGACGGCTACCTGCGCACCTCGAACACCGACGTCTCGGCATCCTTCGGAAAGGGGTGACGGCGTGGAGACCTACGATGTCGCGATCATCGGAACCGGTTCGGGCAACACCATTCTCGATGACCGCTTCGACGACAAGCGAGTGGCGATCTGCGAGCAGGGCACCTTCGGCGGAACCTGCCTCAACGTCGGATGCATCCCGACCAAGATGTTCGTCTACGCCGCCGAGGTCGCCCAATCGATCCGGGAGGCGTCCCGCTACGGCATCGACGCGCACATCGACCGGGTGCGCTGGGACGACATCGTCTCGCGCGTCTTCGGGCGCATCGATCCGATCGGCGTCGGCGGCGAGGACTATCGCAACTCCGAACCCAACATCGACGTGTACAAGCAGCACACCCGATTCGGTCCGGTCCAGCCCGACGGGCGCTACCTGCTGCGAACCGACGCCGGCGACGAGTTCACGGCCGACCAGGTGGTGATCGCCGCGGGGGCACGGGCGATCATTCCCCCGGCGATCCTGGAGTCCGGCGCCCGGTATTACACCAGCGACACGATCATGCGAATCTCGGAATTCCCAAAGCATTTGGTGATCGTCGGGGGTGGTTTCGTGTCCGCCGAATTCGCCCACGTCTTCTCCGCGCTGGGCGCGCGGGTCACCCTGGTGGTCCGCGGCTCCGCCCTGCTGCGGCATTGCGACGACACCCTCTGCAAACGCTTCACCCGCATCGCGTCGAGCAAATGGGAACTGCACACCCACTGCAATGTCGAGAGCGCCGAGAACCAGGGTTCGGGCGTCGCGGTGCGACTCGACAACGGTCACACCATCGACGCCGACGCCCTGCTGGTCGCGACCGGCCGGGTCTCCAACGCCGATCAACTCGACCTCGAGCAGGCCGGTATCGCCGTCGAGGACGGTCTGGTGGTCGTCGACGAGTACCAGCGCACCACGGCGCGTGGGGTTTTCGCGCTCGGCGACGTGTCCTCGCAGTATCAGCTCAAGCACGTCGCCAACCACGAGGCGCGGGTGGTGCAGCACAACCTGCTCTGCGACTGGGACGACACGGCGGCGATGACCGCGACCGACCACCGCTATGTGCCGTCCGCGGTGTTCACCGATCCCCAGATCGCCTGCGTCGGGTTGACCGAAAACGAAGCCATCGCACAGGGTTTCAAGGTCTCGGTGAAGGTCCAGGACTACAGCGACGTCGCCTACGGCTGGGCGATGGAGGACACCACCGGGTTCGTGAAGCTCGTCGCCGAACGCGACACCGGCCGCCTGCTGGGCGCGCACATCATGGGCCATCAGGCCTCGTCGATCATCCAGCCGCTGATCCAGGCGATGAGCTTCGGGCTCACCGCCCCGGAGATCGCGCGCGGGCAGTACTGGATCCATCCGGCGCTGCCCGAAGTGGTGGAGAACGCGCTACTGGGCCTGCGCTGAGCCTGCGCGCGCGCCGGCCTGGCACTGCGGGCACAGGCCGCGCAACGTCAGACCGGCCCGCTCCGACAGGGCGAACGCACTGCCCTCCATCGCGTGTTCGAGCGCGGAGCTGAGCTGCCGCGCGGGCACTTCGATGATCGAGCCGCACTGCGTGCAGACCGCGTGGTGATGCGGGGCCGTCGCGAGCCCGTAGGTCGTGACACCGCCGTCGAGGGTCAGCGCGTGCAGCACCGCCTGCTCGACCAGGGTGGTCACCGTGCGGTAGATGGTGGCCACGTCGGGTGGCTGAGTGCCGGCGGGCAGGGTGTCCCGCACCCGCTGGTGGATCGCCGCGACGGAGAGATGTCCGTTGACGGGTTCGAGCACCGCCAGCACCTGAATCCGCGACGTCATCCGCCTTAATCCGCGCGAGCGCAGGAAGTCGCCGATACGTTCGGTGACCGCGGGATCGAGCGCCGACGGGTTGGACGTCACCCGCTTAGTCTTGCGCCGGGCATCGCGGATTGCCAGTCTCGGCCGCCATCGACCGGGATTGCCGTCCTGCAAGTCACTTGCATCCAGTTCCCGCGGGAACTTAAAGTCGAGGCGATGGCCAGTACTGCGCTGCGCGCGCCACGGACCAGATTCAGCTTCCTGACACCCGCGGAATGGGGACGTCTGGGAGTAATGCTCGCGGTGATCGTCGCGCTGCATCTGATCGGCTGGTTCACCCTGCTGCTGATCGTCGAGCCGGCGCGACTCAGCGTGGGCGGCAAGGCCTTTGGCATCGGTGTCGGGCTGACGGCCTACGCGCTGGGTCTGCGGCACGCCTTCGACGCCGATCACATCGCCGCGATCGACAACACCACCCGCAAGCTGATGAGCGACGGGCAGCGCCCACTCGCCGTCGGGTTCTTCTTCTCGCTGGGCCACTCCACCGTGGTGTTCACCCTGGCGGTGCTGCTGGCGATCGGGGCCAAGGCGATCGTCGGGCCGGTCGAGGACGACTCCTCGGCGCTGCATCACTACACCGGCCTGATCGGCACCAGCGTCTCGGGCGTGTTCCTCTATCTGATCGCCCTGCTCAACGTCATCGTCCTGGTCGGAATCCTGCGGGTGTTCCTGCGGATGCGCCGCGGCGAATTCGACGAAGCGGAACTGGAACGGCAATTGGACAGCCGCGGGTTTCTCAACCGCTTCCTGGGCCGCTTCACCCGGTCGATCACCAAGTCCTGGCACATGTACCCGATCGGCCTGCTGTTCGGCCTGGGTTTCGACACCGCCACCGAGATCGCGCTGCTGGTGCTGGCCGGCACCAGCGCGGCGGCCGGGCTGCCGTGGTACGCGATCCTGTGTCTGCCGGTGTTGTTCGCCGCCGGCATGTGCCTGCTGGACACCATCGACGGCTCGTTCATGAACTTCGCCTACGGCTGGGCGTTTTCCAACCCGGTGCGCAAGATCTACTACAACATCACCATCACGGGGCTGTCGGTCGTCGTCGCGCTGCTGATCGGCAGCGTCGAACTGCTCGGCCTGTTCGCCGACCAGTTGGGGTGGCGGGGCCCATTCTGGGACTGGCTTTCCGGCCTCGACCTCAACACCGTCGGCTTCGTCATCGTCGGCATCTTCGTCGCCACCTGGGCGCTCGCCCTGCTCGTCTGGCGCTGGGGCCGCATCGAAGAGCGGTGGACCCCGGCCGAAACTCGGGTGTAGAAACGAATTCATGGGCCCGCGCCCGACGCCGGTGACCGGCGATGCATGAGCTTTCGCTGTGCGAGGCGATCGCCGGCGTGGTCAAGACACACGCCGACGGGCGGCACGTCGACGTGGTCCGCGTTCGTGTCGGCGCGCTTCGCCAGGTGGTTCCCGATTCGTTGTCGTTCTGCTGGACCCTGGTTCGGGAATCGGAGAACATGCCCGACGCCGAGCTGGAACTCGAGTGCATCGGCGCCGAGGTGCGCTGCCGGGCCTGCGGCCGGCGCTCGGAGATCACCTCGGCCTGGTCGATTTGGTGTCCGCACTGCGACAGCTCCGATGTCGAGGTACTGCACGGCAACGAGTTCCTGGTGACGTCGCTGGACGTCTCGTGAAAGGCATTGCGCATGGGTAGGTTTCATCGGCACGACGACGGAACCGTGCACACCCACGAACACGATCACGCCGACCACGAGCACGACCACGGCGATCACAGTCACTACGCGACCGGCAGACAGCGCATCGACGTGCTGGAGGCGATCTTCGCCGAGAACGACGTGCTCGCCGACGCCAACCGCGCGGCGTTCGAGAGCAACGGGATCCGCGCGCTCAATCTGATGAGTTCACCGGGGTCGGGAAAGACGACCGTGCTGGCGGCGACGCTCGACGAGCTCGCCGGCCAGTTGGCGATCGGGGTGATCGAGGGCGACATCGCCACCGACCTCGATGCGGCCAAGCTCAATGGTCGCGGCGCTCAGGTATCACTGCTGAACACCAGTAACGGCTTTGGCGGCGAATGCCACCTCGACGCACCCATGGTCAACCGCGCGCTGCCCGGCCTCGACCTTTCGAGCCTGGACCTGGTGATCGTCGAGAACGTCGGCAACCTGGTCTGCCCGGCGGAGTTCGACGTCGGCGAACACGCCAAGGCCATGGTGTACTCCGTCACCGAGGGCGAGGACAAGCCGCTGAAGTATCCGGTCATGTTCAGATCGGTGGATGTGGTGTTGCTCAACAAGATTGACCTGGTCCCCCACCTGGACGTCGAGGTGGACACCTACATTGCGCACGTCCGCGAGGTCAACGCGACCGCGCCGATTCTGCCGGTCAGCGCGCGCACCGGCGCCGGCATGGGCGCCTGGTTCGGTTGGCTGAAACGATTCGCCGAAGGCGTCGTGGAATGAGCCCGCGGCCGTCTTGCAAATCATTTGCAAGACAACGGTATTGCCGATGACACGTGAGGCCTACTCTACCTCGTAGTACTTAGCAAGACTCAGCGGTCCGTCGGTATTTCGAAAGATCTTGCCGCACAACGTAAATAGGTCGATTAGCCGGCAGCGAGAGCATTTGTTTAGCTGCCGGCCAAGGGGGAAACGTTGACAACCCCGGAGGGCGGGAGTAGACCCAAAAACAGCGCTGCGCAAGTGGGCCGACGGTCGACTCCGGCGGCGCAGGGGCCCCAGCCCGGCCCCGGAAAGCTGCAGCATGCCAACGGAAGCAGCAGTCAAAGCAGAAGAAACGTTGATCCACGTTCTGTGGATCAACGCGGGCCTCAGTTGTGACGGCGATTCGGTGGCGTTGACTGCCGCCACCCAGCCCAGCGTTGAGGAGATCGCTCTGGGAGCTCTTCCCGGTCTCCCCAAGGTCGCCGTGCACTGGCCGTTGATCGACTTCGAGTGCGGGCCCAACGGAGGCGCGGACGACTTCCTGGAGTGGTTTTTCAGGGCCGACCGCGGTGAATTGGAACCGTTCGTGCTGGTCGTCGAGGGATCCATTCCCAACGAGAAGATCAAGGACGAAGGCTACTGGTGCGGGTTCGGCAACGACCCGGCGACCGGCCAGCCGATGACCACCAGCGAATGGCTCGACCGGCTGACCCCCAAGGCCACCGCGGTCGTCGCGGTCGGGACCTGCGCCACCTACGGCGGCATCCACGCGATGGCCGGCAATCCGACCGGCGCGATGGGCGTACCCGACTATCTCGGCTGGGACTGGAAGAGCAAGGCCGGCATCCCGATCGTCTGCGTGCCCGGTTGCCCGATCCACCCGGACAACCTGTCCGAGACGCTGACCTACCTGCTCTACATGGCGACCGGCCAGGCGCCGATGATCCCGCTCGACGACGCGCTGCGTCCCAAGTTGCTGTTCGGCAACACGGTGCACGAAGGCTGCGACCGCGCCGGTTATTACGAGCAGGGTGATTTCGCCACCGAGTACGGGTCACCGAAATGCATTGTCAAACTTGGCTGTTGGGGCCCGGTCGTGAAATGCAACGTGCCCAAGCGCGGGTGGATCAACGGAATCGGTGGCTGCCCGAACGTCGGCGGGATCTGCATCGGGTGCACGATGCCGGGGTTCCCGGACAAGTTCATGCCCTTCATGGACGAGCCGCCGGGCGGCAAGCTGTCCAGCACCGCGTCAGGGTTATACGGGAGCGTGATTCGTAGTTTGAGGGGTATCACGGCCCGAACCGTCGACAAGGAACCGCGCTGGCGCCACAAGGGCACCGAGCTCGTCACCGGGGCCCGCCGCACCTGGTAGGTAGCGGCGCGCTTCGCTCACACATCACGACCTAGCCCTTGGGGCAGAGAGCAGTAATGCGATGACAACCATCATTCCCAAGCCGACGGAGGAAAAGAAGGAACCGGGCCAGCTCGTCGAGATGGCGTGGGACCCGATCACCAGAATCGTTGGCAGCCTTGGCATTTACACCAAGATCGATTTCGAGAACAAGGAAGTCGTCGAGTGTCACAGCACCTCGTCGATCTTCCGCGGCTACTCGATCTTCATGAAGGGCAAGGACCCGCGCGACGCCCATTTCATCACCAGCCGGATCTGCGGGATCTGCGGCGACAACCACGCCACCTGCTCGTGCTACGCGCAGAACATGGCCTACGGCGTCAAGCCCCCACACCTGGGCGAGTGGATCGTCAACCTGGGTGAGGCCGCGGAATACATGTTCGACCACAACATCTTCCAGGAGAACCTGGTCGGCGTGGACTTCTGCGAGAAGATGGTCGCCGAGACCAACCCGAGCGTGCTGGCTCAGGCTGAGAAGACCGCCGCGCCGCAGGCCGGCGCGCACGGCTACAAGACGATCGCCGACATCATGCGCTCGCTGAATCCGTTCAGCGGCGAGTTCTACCGCGAAGCGCTCGCGGTGAGCCGCTGGACCCGAGAGATGTTCTGCCTGATGGAAGGCCGCCACGTTCACCCGTCCACGCTGTATCCGGGCGGGGTCGGCACTGTCGCGACGATTCAGCTGATGACCGACTACATGACCCGGCTGATGCGCTACGTCGAGTTCATGAAGAAGGTCGTGCCGATGCACGACGACCTGTTCGACTTCTTCTACGACGCGCTGCCCGGCTACGAGAAGGTCGGGCTGCGCCGCACCCTGCTCGGCTGCTGGGGCTCCTTTCAGGATCCCGAAGTCTGCAACTTCGAGTACAAGGACATGGAGCGCTGGGGCAACGCGATGTTCGTGACGCCGGGTGTGGTGGTCGACGGCAAGCTGGTCACCCACTCGCTGGTCGACATCAACCTCGGCATCCGGATCCTGTTGGGCAGTTCGTATTACGACGACTGGACCGACCAGGAGATGTTCGTCAAGACCGATCCGCTGGGCAACGCGGTGGACCGGCGGCACCCGTGGAACCAGCACACCAACCCGCATCCGCAGAAGCGCGACATGGCCGGCGGCAAGTACAGCTGGGTGATGTCACCACGCTGGTTCGACGGGAAGGACCACTTGGCGCTGGACACCGGCGGCGGCCCGCTGGCGCGGCTGTGGTCGACGGCGCTGGCCGGCCTGGTCGACATCGGCTACGTCCAGGCGACCGGCAACAGCGTGAAGATCAACCTGCCCAAGACCGCGCTGAAGGGACCGGTGGAGTTCGAGTGGAAGATTCCCAAGTACGGCAGTAACACGATCGAACGCGACCGCGCCCGGACCTACTTCCAGGCCTACGCGGCGGCATGCGCGCTGCACTTCGCCGAACAAGCCCTGGCCGAGATCCGCGCCGGGCGCACCAAGACCTGGGAGAAGTTCGAGGTGCCCGACGAGGGCATCGGCTGCGGCTTCACCGAGGCGGTGCGCGGCGTGCTCAGCCACCACCTGGTGATCCGGGACGGGAAGATCGCGAACTACCACCCGTACCCGCCGACCCCGTGGAATGCCAACCCGCGCGACAGCTTTGGCACGCCGGGCCCCTACGAGGACGCGGTCCAGGGTCAGCCGATTTTCGAGGAGAACGGCCGGGAGAACTTCAAGGGCATCGATGTGATGCGCACCGTGCGCAGCTTCGACCCCTGCCTGCCGTGCGGTGTGCACATGTATCTGGGGAAGGGCAAAACCCTGGAGAGACTGCACACACCAACGCAATCACCCGCCGGGGACTGAGATGGCGGATCGCCCGGAGCAAACCCGAGAAGCCTCCGAAAGCGAAGTGCAGTGGCGAACTGCGGGCGATCGGATCCAGACACTCCTGGATTCCTGCGCGGCAGGTGGCGCGGCCGCGCACGAGCGCGCACAGCAGCTGGTCCGTGAGGTGGTCGGGCTCTACGGAGCCGGACTGGAGCGGATCGTGCGATCCGGTGACCCCGGCCTGACCGAGCGGCTGGCCACCGACGACCTGGTGGCCAGTCTGCTCCTTGTTCACGGCCTGCACCCGCACGACGTGCATCGCCGGGTGTCCGACGCGCTGGACCGGGTGCGGCCGTACCTGGGCTCGCACGGTGGCGATGTGGATCTCCTTGACGTCAGCGGCGACACCGTGCGACTGGCGTTCGCCGGCAGCTGCAAGAGTTGCCCGTCGTCGGCGGTGACGCTGGAGCTCGCCGTCGAGGACGCGGTGCGTGCCGCGGCGCCGGAGATTGCGACGATCGAGGTGGTCACGGCGCAACCCACGTCCGAGCCGGCCGTGATTCCGGCGGAATCGCTGCTGGCGCACGTCCGTTCGAATGGCCACAGCCATTCGAACGGATCGATGGCGCACGGGAACGGCTCCAGCTGGCATCCGCTGCCCGAACTGGCCGAGCTGGAGCCAGGCGACGTCGCGGGGTTCCTGGTGTCGGGCACCACGGTGGTGGTGTGCCGGGTCGGCGACCTGCCGCTGGCCTACGTCGACCACTGCCCGGTGTGCGACGACTCGCTGGCGGGTGCGCAACTGCGCGAGACGATGCTGGGCTGTCCGCGCTGCGGCACCCAGTTCGACATCGTGCACGCGGGCGCCGGCCCCGACGGGGCTCACCTGCAGCCGCTGCCCCTGCTGCTTCGCGATGGGGTGCCGTCGGTGGCACTGGCCGAACCGATGGGAGCCCGCGCATGACCACCCCTTACGACGTGCTGGCCCGCATCACGAGCGGCCGGGCGGCCCCCGAGCCGGCCGGTGAGCGCTGCGAAATGTGTTCGGAGAGCATCGCCGACGAGCATCAGCACCTGGTCAATGTCGCCGGCCGGCAATTGATGTGCGTCTGCCGCGCCTGCTATCTGCTGTTCACCGACGAGCAAGCCGAACTGCGCTACCGGGCGGTGCCGGACCGATATCTGGCGTTCCCGAATTTCGCGCTGGACCGGCGCGCCTGGGACGCGCTGCAGATCCCGGTCGGCGTCGCGTTCTTCTTCACCAACTCCGCGCTGCTGCGCACGGTGGCGTTTTATCCCGGCCCCGCCGGGGCGTGCGAGTCCGAGCTCGACCTCGACGCGTGGAACGCCATCCGCGCGGCCGACTCCCGGGTCGGCCTGCTCACCGAGGACGTGGAGGCGCTGCTGGTCCGAGTGCCCGAAGACGACGAATTCGCGCAGCCGCAAAGCTATCTCGTCCCGATCGACGCCTGTTACGAATTCGTCGGCCGGCTGCGCATGCTGTGGCGCGGATTCGACGGCGGCCAGGAAGCGCGACAGTTCATCGACGAGTTCTTCGCGCAGATCGCCGCCCGCGCCACCGAAACACTCCCGGGGACGCCACCATGACCGTCGAGGTGCGCTACGAGATCCTCGACGTCGCACCCGAGCCGTACGCGGTCAGCCCGGTGCTCACCGCCCGCGTCGGCGTCGTCGCCGACGGGGACGACCCGGTGCACGCCATCGCGCTACGCTGCCAGGTCCGCATCGAGCCGCCGCGACGGTCCTACTCCGACGACGAGGCGGCCGGGCTGATCGACCTGTTCGGGCCGCGCGAGCGCTGGGCCAGCACCCAGCACAGCTTCCTGTGGCAGCACTGCACCGCGATGGTGCCCGGATTCACCGGACACACGACCGTGCAGCTGCCGCTGGATTGCACCTACGACTTCGAGGTCGCCGCCGCCAAGTATCTGCACGCGCTGCGCGACGGCATCGTCCCGCTGCAATTCCTGTTCAGCGGAACCCTATTCGTCAAATCCGAACGCGGCTTCTCGGTCCAGCAGGTGCCCTGGGACCGCGAGCATCGCTACGACATGCCGGTCGACGCCTGGCGGGCACTGATCGCCCAGCACTATCCGAACACCGGCTGGGTGCGGCTGAGTCACGAGACGATCGCCGCGCTGGCCAACTACAAGTCGGCGCGCGGGATGCTCGACCTCGACCACGCGGTCACCTCGCTGCTGGTTGCCGAACGGACGACGGCATGACCACGTCGAGCTGGGACTCCGCGCGCGCCGTCGCCGACGCGGTGCTCTACGAGGGCTACCTGCTCTATCCGTACCGCGGCACGTCGAGCAAGAACCAATCACGTTGGCAGTTCGGCGTGCTGGGTCCGCCCGGCGCGGCCGCCGCCGGCCTGGGCGAAGACGAATCCCTGGCGGCGCAGTTCCTGGTCGAGGGGGCCGAGGCGCTCACCCTGGTGGTGCGTTTCCTGCAGTTGCAGCACCGGCGGGCCGAACGCGAACACGACGGCCGATTCGAGCCTGTCGCCGAGCTCGCCACGCCGGCCGGATCCTGGCTGACCTGGGACGAAGCCGTCGAGTGCGAAACATCTTTCGGCCCACTCGCATTCGACGATCTCCCGCTGTCATTGCCGGTGGCGGTGCCGGACACCACCGAGATCGAACGACTCGCCGGTGGTCGCCTGGTCCGCGAGCGCAAGCAGATCCGCGGCGAGCTGACCGTCTCGGCCGAACCCGACGGCGCCGTGCGCAGGGTCTCGGTGCGGCTGCATAACATCGGGAACACCGCGGTGGACAAGGACGATGCGATCGCGCGGTCCATGATCGGCAGCCATTTGATCGCCGAAGTCATTGGTGGCCACTTCGTCTCGATGCTCGACCCACCACCGGCCGCGGCCGACGCGGTGACCCGGTGCGTCCAGCATCGCTGCTTCCCGGTGCTGGCCGGCCCGCCCGGCAGCCGGGACATGCTGCTGATCTCACCGATCATCCTCTACGACCACCCCGAGGTCGCCGAGCAGAGCAACACCGCGCTGTTTGACTGCACCGAGATCGACGAGATCCTGACCCTGCGGGTGATGACGATGACCGACGACGAGAAGGCGCAGGCGCGGGCCACCGACCCGCGGGCCGCGCGGATCATCGACCAGTGCGACGCGATGTCACCCGACGCGATGACTCGCCTGCACGGCGTGCTGCGCGACCCGCATGCCGGCCTGGTCCCGGAGATTCCCGAGGGCGTCGACTGGTGGGATCCGCTGGCCGACAACGCTGTTCGTCCCGAGATCGACGCGGTGCTGGTGAACGGGATCCGGGTCGCCCGGGGCAGCCGGGTCCGGCTACGCCCGCTGCGCAACGCCGACGCCCAGGACATCTTCGTCGCTGGCAAGGCCGCCCGCGTCACGTCGGTGCACGAAGACGTCGAGGGCAACAAGCACGTCGGCGTGGTGGTCGAGGACGACCCGGCCGCCGAACTGCACGACTGGTACGGCCGCTACCTGTACTTCTCCCCCGACGAAGTCGAGCCGCTGGAAGCAGAACACAACACCCACGAAAGGAGTTCGACATGGAAGTCGTAGGTTGGATATTCATCGCCGTCATCGCCCTGGTGGTCGGGATCGCGGTGATATTGGGAGTGGTGTCGATGCCCGACGCCCGCCGCTACCTCAAATTAAGGCGGATGTAGCCGCATCGGACACCGCCATGACCGCGCGCATCCTGGTGGCCGGGATCGGCAACATCTTTCTGGGCGATGACGGATTCGGTTCCGAAGTCGTCCGCCATGCCGCACTGCCACAAGACAATCCGAGCGTCCGGGTGACCGACTACGGCATCGCCGGCATGCACCTGGCGTACGACCTGCTCGAGGAGTGGGACACACTGGTCCTCGTCGACGCGGTACCCAGCCGCGGGCGCCCGGGCACCCTGCACGTGTTTCAGGCCGACCATGATTACGGTTGCACCACCGTCGGTTTCGATGGCCACAGCATGGATCCCGCCGCGGTGTTCGCCAGCCTGCGAGCGCTCGGCGGCAACCCGCCCTACACGGTTGTCGTCGGGTGCGAGGCCGGCAGCGTCGAGGAAGGCATCGGGCTCACCGACCCGGTCGCCCGGGCCGTACCGCGGGCCGTGCACGCCATCGAGGAGATCGTCGCCGCGCTACAAACTTCGACGGCCGGCCCGGTGCACGAGGAGTGCTGACATGTGTTTGGGGATCCCCGGTCAGGTGATCAGGATGCTGGACGGCTACGAGGGCCAGCTCGCCCTGGTCGACGTCACGGGCGAGCAGCGCAAGGTCAACGTCGGCATGTTGCCGGAAGAGACGTTCGAATGCGGCGACTGGGTGATCATCCACATGGGCTTCGTGGTCGAGAAGACCGACCGTGCCGGCGCCGAGCAGGCGATGGCCGGTCTCGAACTGATGGGCCGGGGCGCCATCGATCCTTTCCTCCCGGAGGGCGGTTGAGATGACCGGCCTCTCCTTGTCGGGGCCCGTGCTGCTGCGGTCCGCTGTTGTCCGGCAGCGCTTCACCGTGACCGGTGTGGTCCAGGGGGTTGGCTTCCGGCCGTTCGTCCACCGGATCGCCGGCGAGCTCGGCCTGGCCGGGTTCGTCGGCAACGACTCCGGCGCGGTCTTTCTCGAGGTGCAGGGCGATCCCGACCGGGTGGCGGAGTTCGGCCGCCGGCTGCGCGCCGAGGCCCCACCACTGGCCCACATCGCCGCCGTCGCAGTGACGGACCTGACGGCGGACACCGGGTGCCCGCCCGATTTCCGGATCGTGGCCAGCCGAACGATCGCCGGTGCCACCACTCCGATTCCGCCCGATATCGCGGTGTGCGACGACTGCGTCGCCGAGCTGTTCGACCCGCACAACCGGCGCTACCGGCATCCGTTCGTCACGTGCACCAACTGCGGACCGCGGTTCACGATCATCCGTGCATTGCCCTACGACCGCCCGGCCACCACGATGTCCGCGTTCGGTATGTGCCCGCGTTGCGCGGCCGAATACCATGATCCCGCCGATCGCCGGTTCCACGCCCAGCCGATTGCCTGCCCCGAATGCGGCCCCGCGCTGTGGTTCTCGTCGTCGGCCGGGCGGGTCGACGGGTCGGACGCGGCGCTGGCGGCCACGCAACGGGCACTGGCGGCGGGCGCGGTGGTGGCGATCAAGGGCATCGGCGGCTACCACCTGGCGTGTGCCGTCGACGACGAAGCGGCCGTCGGCGCCGTGCGGTCACGAAAAGCGCGGGGCGCCAAGCCCTTCGCGATGCTGGTCCGCGACCTGGACATCGCGCGCCGGTACGCCCATATCGACGACGCCGAGGCCGCGGTGCTGCGCAGTCCGGCGCGCCCGATCGTGTTGGTGCGCCGCCGCGCGGACGCCCCGGTCGCCGAGGCCGTCGCCCCCGGAAGCCCGCTGCTGGGACTGATGCTGCCGTACTCCCCCATCCACCACCTGCTGCTGGCACCCGCGCCGGATGCATTCGTGCTCACCAGCGCCAACCGCTCCGACGAACCCATCTGCTTCACCGACGACGATGTCGCAGCCAGGCTTCCGGGCCTCTGCGACGCGATCCTCGATCACGACCGACCCATTCACGTGCCGTGCGACGACTCCGTGGTCCGCGTCGTGAAGGACGAGGGGGCCGGTCGCGAGCTTCCGATCCGGCGCTCGCGCGGCTATGCCCCACTGCCGGTCGAGCTGGGGCGCAGCGGTCCGGCGGTGCTGGCGGTTGGCGGCGAGCTGAAGAACACGTTCTGTCTCACCGACGGTGCGCGCGCCTACCTGTCCGGGCACATCGGCGACATGGCTAGCTGGGAGACGCTGCGGGCGTTCGAGCGCGCGGTGGGCCAACTCAGCGAAATCCGCGGTGAGCCGGCCCGATTGGCCGCCGACCTGCACCCGGGGTATCACACCCGAAGCTGGGCCGAGCGGCACGCCGGCGATCGGCCGCTCGACCTGGTCCAGCACCACCACGCGCATGTGGTGTCGCTGCTGGCCGAGCACGGGCCGCATCGGCGAACCTATCGTCGGCGTCTCGTTCGACGGCACCGGCTACGGCTGCGACGACACCATCTGGGGTGGGGAGATCCTCGTGCTCGGCCGCGACAGCCACCGCTTCGCGCGCGCCGGCCATCTGCTCCCGGTGCCGCTGCCGGGCGGCGACGCCGCCGTGCGCAATCCGTGGCGGATGGCGCTGTCCCAGTTGTGGATGGCCGGCATCGACTGGACTCCGGAGCTGGCGCCGGTCGCCGCGGCCACCGCCGCGGAATTACGGCTCACCCGTTCGCAATTGGAGAGCGGGGCCGGATGCGTGCCGTGCTCCAGCATGGGCCGGCTGTTCGACGCGGTCGCTTCCCTGTTGGGGGTGCGACACCGGATCGACTACGAAGGCCAGGCCGCGATCGAACTCGAGGCGCTCGCCGAGCGCGCCGGCGGCCCCGGGCCGTCGCTGCCGCTGACGGTGCGGGCCGACGGGGTGATCGATCCGGCCAGCTGCGTGCAGGCGACGGTCTCGGCGCTGCACGCGGGCACGCCGCCGGCGCTGCTGGCGGCCGCGTTCCACCGCGCGGTCGCCACCGCCGTCGCCACGGTGGTCACGCGGGTCGCGGGCCCGATCCGGCTGGTCGGCCTCACCGGCGGGGTGTTCCAGAATGTGCTGCTGCTGCGCGCCTGCGGTGAACTGTTGCGGTGCAACGGGTTCGAGGTGCTGACCCATCACATCGTTCCGCCCAACGACGGCGGGCTGGCGCTGGGCCAGGCGGCGATCGCGCTGCTGACCGCGCTCGAGGAGGCGGCCTCATGACGGCGACCACCGCGATCGATCGCGGACTCGGCGCGGAGTTGGCCTCGGATCTGGCGGCCGCGGCTTTCACGTTGGCCAAGCGGTTCGCCGCGGGTGCGACCATGTGGTC
The DNA here is from genome assembly GCA_029339505.1 of Unio delphinus. NCBI lineage: Eukaryota > Metazoa > Mollusca > Bivalvia > Unionida > Unionidae > Unio > Unio delphinus. Next base: position 10,584 of record JAQISU010000972.1, on the reverse strand, counting down.
GATCGCCCCGTCCTGGGAGCCGCACGCGCTGCACATCGCGGTCGAGTTCGTCCACCCGGTGATCGTGGGGAAACGAGCGCTGCCCGCCGTCGCGCTCACCGGGCCCGATCTGGTTGACCTGGTTCGGGTTTCGGTGCAACCCGGTGACATCGTGATCGCGGTCAGCGGCGCCGACAACCCGGACGTTCGCTCGGTGATGCGGCGCGGCCCCGCATGGGGTGCCACCACGATCTGGATCGGCAGCGGCGACCGGCCCCGGGCGGGGATGGCCGATCATGTGCTGTGGCTCGACGACCCCGATCCACGGGTGCCCGCAACCGGCGGCTTCGTGTTGTTCTATCACCTGCTGTGGGAACTCACCCACGTCTGCTTCGAGCACCCCGGGCTGCTCAAACCCGAATGCTCGGAGGCAGTCTGCGTCACGTGCAGCGACGAGGGCCGCCTGGGCGAGGTGGCGGTCGCCTCGGCCGGCGAGACGGCCACCGTGCGCACCGCGCGCGGAGCCGAGGACGTGGTGACCACGCTGGTCGGCCCGGTCGCTCCGGGCGATTTGGTGCTCGTGCATGCCGGCACCGCGATCAGCCGGATCGACGAGGACGCGTCATGAGCCACGACGAACCCACCAACTTCCTCTACCCGTTCATCGACGCCGAGGAGGACGACCCCACCTCACTGCTCGCCGACCTGGCCGCGTCGGCGCGGGCGAAAGCCGCCGAAAGCCTCGCATTGCGGCGCACCACCCTGGAAGCCAACGCCGACCTGCTGGACGCGGCGGCCACCGAGACGGCACGCCGGTTCGCCGCGGGTGGGCGGATGTTCACCTTCGGAAACGGGGGCAGCTGCACGGATTCCACGACCCTGGCCGCGTTGTTCGCCCGGCCACCGATCGGCAGGCCGCTACCGGCCTGGTCGTTGACCGCCGATCAGGCGATCGTGACCGCGCTGGGCAACGACGTCGGATTCGAGCTGGTGTTCGCCCGCCAGCTGATCGCCCGCGCGAAGGCCGGCGACATCGCGATCGCGATGTCGACCAGCGGCAATTCGCCGAATCTGCTCACCGCGCTGGCCGAGGCGCGCCAACGCGGGCTGTACACCATCGGATTCGCCGGCTACGACGGCGGCGCCTTCGCGAACAATCCACATGTGGACGCCTGCTTCGTCGTTCGATCGCAAAGTGTGCACCGCATCCAGGAATCGCAAGCGCTGCTGGGCTATCAGCTGTGGCTGGCGGTTCACGAACGATCGGGCGACCGGGGGTTGGGGGCCGCATGAACAACTATCTTTCGTCGGGGCCGCGCTTCGGCGAGGGCGAGGTGATCGAGCGGATCGAATCGTTCCGCAGGCGCCGGCCGCGGTTGCTCGACGACCACGTGACGCTCGCGCATGGCGCCGGGGGCAAGGCGTCGGCGGCGCTGGTGGACGCGGTGTTCATGGAGGCGTTCCGCAACCCGGCGCTGGAGTCACTCGGGGACGGCGCGGTGCTGACCCTGCCCGGCGGCGAGCGGCTCGCGATGTCCACGGATTCGTTTGTGGTGCAGCCCAGGCGTTTTCCGGGCGGTTCGGTCGGCGAGCTGGCCGTGCACGGCACCTGCAACGACCTGGCGATGACCGGCGCCGTGCCGGCCTGGATCTCGGCGGCGTTCGTGCTCGAAGAGGGCTTCGCGATCGCCGAACTGAAAGAGATCGTCGCCGACATGGCGGCCGCCGCCGCAGCAGCCGGGGTGCAGATCGTCACCGGCGACACCAAGGTGGTACCCAAGGGCGCGGCCGACGGGCTCTTCATCACCACCGCGGGTGTCGGCGTCATCCCGGCCGGGCGCACGCTGTCGGCGGATTCGGTGCGCGCCGGCGACAAACTGCTGTTGTCCGGGTCGATGGGCGATCACGGGATGGCCGTCATGCTGGCCCGCGGCGACCTGGCCATCGAGGCCGACATCGCGTCCGACACCGCGTCCGTCAGCCCGCTGGTCGAATTGCTGATGGCCGCCGCGCCGTCCACCCGCTGGCTGCGCGACGCCACCCGGGGCGGCGTCGGCACGGTGTGCAACGAGCTCGCCCAGGCCTGCGGCCTCGGGGTGGTACTCGACGAGGAGCGACTTCCGTTGCAGCCCATGGTTAATGGCGCGTGCGAACTGCTCGGCATCGACCCGCTCTATGTCGCCAACGAGGGCAAGTTCGTCGCCGTCGTCGCACCGCAGGAGGCCGAGGCCGGACTGGCCGCCCTGCGGTCACACCCGCTGGGCGCGCAGGCGGCCGAGGTCGGGGAAATCGTCACCGAACCCGCGGAGAGCGTGGTACTGCGCACCGGATTCGGCGGGACGCGGATCGTCGACATGCTCGTCGGAGATCCGTTGCCCCGAATCTGCTGAGAGGAGATAGCTTATGTGCCTTGGAATTCCGGGCCGGATCGTCGAAATCACCGATCCCGCCAACTATTTGGCAAAGGTCGACGTCAGCGGCGTCCGGCGCACGATCAGTGTGCGCCTGCTGGAAGACGACATGCCCGAACCCGACGACTGGGTGCTGGTCCACGTCGGGTTCGCGATGGCCAAGATCGACGAAACCGAGGCGCTGCTCACCTTGGCCGCGATCAAAAAGCTCGGCGACGCCTACACAACCGAAATGCAAGCCTTCGACTCGTCGGCCATTATTTAGGGGGACGGCAATGAAATTCGTCGACGAATTCCGCGATCCCGCGGCGGCCCGCAAGCTGCTCGTCGCCATCGAACACCTGGCCGCTGCCGGGGACGAACAGTTCAAGTTCATGGAAGTGTGCGGCGGGCACACGCACACCATCTACCGGCACGGCATCGAGCACCTGTTACCCGACAACGTCGAATTGGTGCACGGCCCGGGCTGTCCGGTCTGCGTCATCCCGATGGGCCGCATCGACGACGCGATGTGGCTGGCCGGTCAGCCCGACGTGATCTTCACCTGCTTCGGCGACATGATGCGGGTACCCGGTTCGAACGGAAGCCTGTTGGACGCCAAGGCCCGCGGCGCCGACGTCCGGTTCGTCTACTCGCCGCTGGACGCGTTGAAGATCGCGATCGATAACCCGGACAAGCACGTGGTGTTCTTCGCGATCGGCTTCGAGACCACCGCGCCGTCGACCGCGGTCACGCTGGTCCGAGCGCGCGAGCAGGGGCTGCCGAATTTCAGCGTGTTCTGCAACCACGTCACGATCGTGCCGCCGATCAAGGCGATCCTGGACTCACCGGATCTGCGGCTGTCGGGCTTCATCGGCCCCGGGCACGTGTCGACCGTGGTCGGCAACCGGCCGTATCGATTCGTCCCGGACGTGTATCGAAAGCCGTTGGTGGTGGCCGGCTTCGAGCCGCTGGACATTCTGGCCTCGGTCGCGATGCTGCTGCGTCAGATTCGCGAGGGCCGGTGCGACGTGGAGAACCAGTACAAGCGGGTGGTGCCCGAAAACGGCAACCCGGCCGCGCTGGCGTTGATGGGCAAGGTGTTCGCGCTGCGCCCGCATTTCGAGTGGCGCGGCCTGGGCTTCATCTCGCAAAGCGCGCTGCGGCTGCACGACGACTACGCCGAGTTCGACGCCGAGCTGCGGTTCGCGATGCCCGGCGTGCGGGTCGCCGACCCGAAGGCGTGTCAATGCGGCGAGGTGCTCAAGGGCGTGCTGAAGCCTTGGGAATGCAAGGTTTTCGGCACCGCGTGCACCCCGGAGACCCCGATCGGCACGTGCATGGTGTCCCCCGAGGGCGCGTGCGCGGCCTATTACAACTTCGGCCGCATGCACCGCGACGCGGCCAAGCTGGTGGCGCGGTCTTGAACCACCCGGGCTTGCAAAAGGGCGCCGACATGTTCGCGCGCTACGCCTATGCGCCCAACGCGCTGGGCTATTGCGGGCCGCCGCTGGGAGCGACGCTGCGCGACGGCACGGTCGATCAAGTGCGCGCCGCGGCGGCGGGATTCTCCGGGCCTGGCCGTATCTGCGGGTGCTGTCCACCCTGACCGGCATCGCCGACCCGCTGGATCACCGCCTGGTCGAATCGTATTGGCTGGGCGGCGGCGTCGGCGCCGGCATCGATCCGCGAGAATTCCTCGACGAGCTGCTGGCGATCATCGGCCCGCAGGCCGGCCGCTACTGGTCACACCTGACGCCGGAGCTGGCTGGCGAAGCCGCCGGCAACCATTGCTTCCACGTATTCGGGGTGTATCCGTGGACACGGTTTCTGGGCCGGGGTATGGATGAGCACCCACTCGATGTGCTGGACAACTGCCGGATCACGTGGGGCACAGTCGTTTCCGAACGGGCGACGACGTCGAGGTGAGGTGCCGGCGGCTGGTGTGCGACGACGGTGTGCTCGCGCTGGCGCAGCCGTCGGTGCGGCCGCTCGAAGTCTGGGCCGACGGGTACAGCGCGGTGCCCGACGTGGCCGTCGGCGACGAGGTCGCGGTGCACTGGGGCCGGCTGTGCGGCCGGCTGGACCCGCGGCAAATTCGCGCGCTGTCCGAGAGCACCGACCGGCAACTGCGGGTGACCAGCCGACGGCTGGCGCACGTCTAGCCGTGCCAGACTGGGGCCATGTCCGGTCCCGCGCTTGGCTCCCTGTGCGATGTGCTGCCCGCCGCGGCCGCACTGCTCGGGGTTCCGGACGCCGTCGACCGGCTCGCCGTCACGGAATCGGTTGCCGAACAGGTTGATCGGGTCGTCGTCGTGCTGGCGGACGGCATGGGCTGGCACCTGTTGCCGGAATTAGCGGGCAGCGCGCCGCTGCTCGCCTCGGTGTTGGCCGGCGCCGTGGGCCGAATCAGCGAACTCACCTGCACCTTCCCATCGACCACGCCGAGCAGCCTGGTGTCGCTGGGCACCGGCGCGCGGCCGGGCGAGCACGGCATCCTGGGCTTCACCCTCAACGTGCCCGGCACCGAACGGGTGCTCACCCACATCTATTGGCGTGACGACCCGCCGTCGGCGCAGTGGCAGCCGTTGCCGACCTGGTTCGAGCGGCTGCAGCGACGCGGGGTCGCCGCGCGGGCCGTGCTGCCCGCGTTGTTCATGGGCAGCGGACTGACGGACTCGGCGTATCGCGGGGCCGACTTCCGCCCCAGTAAGCCCGAGGACGACTACGCCCAGCAGGTCATCGACGAGTTACGCGCGGCACCCGGCCTGGTCTACGGCTACATCGCCGACCTGGACACCGCCGCGCACGTGTTCGGTATCGGATCACCGCACTGGCATGCGGCGGCCGCGCGTATCGACACACTGCTGACCCGCCTGGTCGACGCCCTGCCCGCGAACGCGGCGCTGCTGGTGACCGCCGACCACGGCGGCCTCAACGTCCCGCCGCAGGCCCGTGTCGACCTGGACACCGACACCCGGCTGAGCGAGGGCATCCGGGTGGTCGCGGGCGAACCGCGGGTCCGCTACCTGCACACCGTGCCGGGTGCGGCGGCCGACGTGCAGGCGACCTGGAGCGGCCTGCTGGACGGCCGGGCCCAGGTCTACAGCCGCGACCAGGCGGTGGCCACCGGGATGTTCGGGCCGGTCGACCCGGGACATCTCGCCCGCATCGGAGATGTCGTCGTAATCTGCACCGGCGACACGGCGGTGCTGGCCACCAAGCGCGAGCCCCCGGAAGCGGCCCGGCTCATCGGGTTTCACGGCGGGGCCACCGCGGCCGAAATGGCGATCCCGCTGATCGTTTTCGGATAGCCGGCCACGTCGTTAAGAAAAGCAAAAACACATTTGCTTTTAAATAGTTACGGCCCAACACTTTTGGTACCGACGATCCCGGTGTGACCGGGGACACCGTGGATCGCCGAAATGCACAACATACTCGGATGGACCTCACAGCTGGTAGCGGCCGACAAGCAGCTTGCTCCTGTACAGTCGGGCCACCGTGAACAATCGAGGCGCTAGTCACACTCGGCGATGGCCGGCGGCCATCGCCGTTATTGCGGCGCTCAGTCTGTTTGCCAGTCTCATTGCCGGTTCCGCGTTGCGGTCCCAATTTTCGGCGGCCACCCTGCCCGAGCCCGCGGCCTGGTCGCCGGCGGCCCCGAATCACGGGCATTCGCAATCCGATAGCGGTTCTGCGGCCACGATCCACCTTCAACATGCCAGTTCATCGGACGCGACGCCGCTGAATAAAAAGCCATTCCACAGTATGTGGATGACACACGACCGCCCGAACGAATCGACGCGCCTGCCGTCGTATTCGCCGCTGTCCGTGCTGCCGGTTTCGTTTGCTAGCACGGGATTTCGATCTGGCGATGTACACGCCGGCGCACCCACAGTCCAATGCGGCGATCAAGATATATTGGCGCTGCTTTGCATAGCGCGTCACTGATACGTCAGTTTGGGCCGCCTCACTTGTACCGGTGAGATGTTGTGAGGCCCATTACAACTTTCAGAAAAGGAAAACGCGACAGCCCTTTGCGGCGTTCTATTTCGCGTCGACGTCTTGAGGGGGAAGTCCATGGATTTCGCAGCACTGCCGCCGGAAATCAACTCGGCGCTGATGTATTCGGGTCCCGGGTCGCGATCGATGATGGACGCCGCGAAGGCGTGGGACGGGCTGGCCACTCGCCTGTACCACGCAGCGGCGCAATGCAGTTCGGCAACCGTAAACCTGGCACCTGCGTCCGCTCATATCGAGTGGCTGAATAGCGTTGCCGCACAGGCCGATCACACAGCCACCCAGGCGAGGTCGGCCGCAAGCGCCTACGAGTTGGCGTTGGCGCGATGGTGCCCCCATCGGCGATCCAGGCCAACCGCACGCTGCGCACGTGGCTGGTCGAGGCGAACTGTCTGGGCCAATCCGGTCCGGCGATCGCGGACGCCGACAGTGACTACGACCAGATGTGGGCCCAGGACGTCGACACCATGCACGTCTATGCCCGGGGCTGCGCCGATGCCGTGGCCGTGACGCCGTTCCCATCGCCGCCCGCCGGGGTGAATGCCGGGCAGGGCAGCTGGGAACTGCGCGTGGCGCCGACCGTCATCTCGGCCGCGCGCCAAGTGATCTCGGCGATCCCCCACGCTCTCGACGCGCTGGCCGAAGCGCCGCCGACCGCTTTCGACGCGTACCTGTTGCCGGTGACCCCGGCGCTGTCGAAACTCGGATCCCTGTGCGCGCCGTCGGACTTCGCGATCAACCGGCTGAATGCCCTGAACAAGCACGCGGCGCTGCAAAGCGCGGCAACGTTGTTGTCCCAATCACCACACCGCAGTCGCGGCGCGACGTCGGGCGTCGGCCGCGCGGCATCGATCGGGACGCTGTCGGTGCCGCAGGGGTGGACGGCCAAGACGCCACCCCCGGCCACCCTGGACCGCGGCTGGGGCTACGAGCCGATGCATTTGGTCGAGACCGGTCACCCGCCGAAATGGCCGCAGACGCGTTAGCGGCCGGACGCGATCCGCGTGCTCGACGCATAGGAGCTCGCGGCGTCGACGATCGCCGTGAACAGCCGCAGGTCGTCGAGGAACTGCTCGGGATGCCACTGCACCGAGACGACGAAGTTGTCCCCCGGCACCTCCAGCCCTTCGACGACGCCGTCGGCGTCCCAGGCGCTGACGATCAGGCCGTCGGCGACCTTGTCGACGGCCTGGTGGTGATAGCACCACGCATCGGCGGACTCGCCGAGCAGCCCGGCCAGCCGGGTGCCCGCAACCGTGCGAACTCCCAACTTGGTGAAGCGCCCGTATCCCGCGTGATGCCCGCGGTGGCCGAGCACGTCGGGCAGGTGCTGGTGCAGGGTCCCGCCGAACGCGACATTGAGCATCTGGGTGCCGCGGCAGATGCCCAGCACCGGCAGACCACGGTCCAGCGCGCCCCCGCAGTAGCGCGAATTCGAACGCGTCGCGCAGGGTGCGGGGTGCGTCGGTCTTCGGGTGCGGTTGCTGGCCGTACAGGGCCGGGTCGACGTCATAGCCGCCGGTGATCACCAGCCCGTCCAGGCTGTCGAGCAGGCTCTCGGTGACGTCGGGGTCCACCGGCTGCGGCGGCAGCAGCACCGCGACACCGCCCGCCTTGATGACGCCCTCGAAATAGTTCGCGCCCAGATACCCCGCGGGGATGTCCCATCCGTCGGACTGCACTTGCTCGAGATAACTGGTCAGGCCGATGACCGGCCGAGGTCTTCCAGAGGCGTTCACGCGGCTACCAGGTGCTGGTGCGCAGGACGATCTCGGCCGCCAACTGCGCGGTCGACTCTTGGGCATTGCGCCGCCCGAGCAGGTCCACGCTGCGGTAGTCGGCGTAGACGAACCGCTGGCTGTTGCTGGCCACCGTGCGTCCGGCCGGCGTGCTGACCAGCACGGTGGTGCCGATCTCCACCGGCGGGCAATGGTCGTCGCGGACCACGCCGTTGACGTCGGCCACCCGCGGATGTCCGCGGTCGACGACGACCAGACCGACAAACCGGCCGAGCTTGGTCGCGGCCAGCTCCCAGGCGATGTCGCCGCCGGCGCGGTCGCCCACCACCACCGCCCAGCCGATGCCGAGCCCATCGAGAATGCCGATCACCGACTTCGGGGTCAGCCGCGGGTCGAGCCCGATCACGATGGTGCGCAGCGACGCGGTGTGGAGGCGTTCACAGACCGCGTCGTAGGCGGCTAACTCGCGCTGTTCGTCGCCGAGGATGACGACGACGACACCCTTCTCAGGACCGGACACGCCCACCGGGACGGGAAACCCGTCGAGCGTGGTCATCATCGAGGGCACTTACGCACGCTACAGCCAATATTGGCACTGCGCGAGGTTCTCCGGGTCGCGCGGCCCTACGGCCGCAACCGGCTCGCGATGTGCGGTCGCGACGGCGGGCCGTCGAGCAGGCCGAGCACGGCGTCCATATCGAGGTGCGACGCCAGCAACTCGGCGGCCAGATCGAGCTGGGCGTCGCGCCGCGCCACGGCGTCGGTGTCGTCGGCGACGACGAAATCGCGACCGGCGGCCTCGGCCACCTCGGTCAGCCAGTCGCGGCGAAAGCCGTCGTTGTCGAGCAGCCCGTGCCAGTGGGTGCCGAACACCGCGCCGTGCGCGAGGCCGTGCAGATCGTCGCCCGCCTGGAACCACGGCTCGTTGAGGTAGCGGGCCAGCCGGCCGTGGTGGATTTCGTATCCGCGCAGCGGCCGTTCCCAGCGCCGCAGCACCTTGTCCTCGTCGAACACGATGTCGGCGTCCAGCAGGCCGAGCCCGTCGACGACGCCGGCGCCGGACTCGACCCCGTCCTCGATGCGCCGGCACAGCATCTGGAATCCCCCGCAGATGCCCAGCACCGGCTTGCCGCCCCGGGCGTGGGCGACGATCCCGTCGGCCAGGCCGCGTTCGCGCAGCCACGCCAGGTCGGCGACGGTCGCCTTGCTGCCCGGCAGCACCACCAGGTCGGCGTCGGCCAGGTCGGCCGGGTCGGAAATCCAGCGCACCAGCACGCCGGGTTCGCAGGCCAGCGCCTCGATGTCGGTCGAGTTGGAGATCCGGGGCAGCCGGACGGCGGCTACCTTCAGCCACTCGCGACCGCGCGGCGGCGCCGGACTGCCGACGACGCGGTGCGCGATCACCGAGAGCGAATCCTCGGCATCCAGCCAGAGCTCGTCGGCGTAGGGCAACACCCCGTAGGTCGGGCGGCCGGTCAGGTCGAGGAGTTGCCGCAGCCCGGGCTCGAGCAGCGCCGGGTCGCCGCGGAACTTGTTGACGATGAAGCCCGCGATCAGCGCCTGGTCGTCGGGTTCCAGCACCGCGACCGTTCCGAACAGATGAGCCAGCAAGCCGCCGCGGTCGATGTCGCCGACCAGGACGACCGGCAGTTTCGCGGCCCTGGCCAATCCCATGTTCGCCAAATCGGTTGCGCGCAGGTTGATTTCGGCCGGGGATCCGGCTCCCTCACAGATCACCACATCGAATTCGTCACGCAGCGAAGCCAAGTCGTCGGCGACGACTTGGGCGAGCCGGTCGCGATGTTCGAAATAGCTTGCGGCGCTGACCGAGTCTGCGACACGACCCCGGATCACCAGCTGCGACGTGCGGTCGCTGCCCGGTTTCAGCAGGATCGGGTTGAACCGCACGCTGGGCTCCAGCCCCGCGGCTCGCGCCTGAATCGCCTGAGCCCGGCCGATTTCGCCGCCCTCGACGGTGACCGCGGAGTTGTTCGACATGTTCTGCGCCTTGAACGGCGCGACCCGCACGCCGTCGCGGGCCAGCAACCGGCACAGGCCGGCGACCACCACCGATTTCCCGGCATCGGAGCTGGTGCCCGCGACCAGCAGCGCGCCGTTCAAGCGATCACGGGAGCGTCAGGATCTCGGCGCCGGTGTCGGTGACGAGCAGGGTGTGCTCGAACTGTGCGGTCCACTTGCGGTCCTTGGTGACCACGGTCCAGCCGTCGTCCCAGATCTCGTAGTCCAGCGCGCCGAGGTTGATCATCGGCTCGATGGTGAACGTCATGCCCGGCTGGATCTCGGTGGTGACGGACGGCTGGTCGTAGTGCAGCACGACTAGCCCGTTGTGAAACGTGGTCCCGATGCCGTGGCCGGTGAAGTCGCGAACCACGTTGTACCCGAAGCGATTTGCGTACGCCTGGATGACGCGGCCGACGACGGGCGCGCGATCAACG
>JAQISU010000971.1:0-79786 GCA_029339505.1 Unio delphinus | reverse complement strand
AAGGGCGTGTTCGCGAGTGCCGATCCTATGGAATTCAATGGCGCCTGCTCAAGAACGGTGGGTCGGCGGAGCAGTCCGGCTTGCACATCCTCGGGTCGCCCGTGACGGGGCTTGAAAAACGTTCGTCCAGAAGGCAATCCGGTTTCTTTCCGATAGTGCTCAAGCGCGAAAACTCGATGCCGTCGCGCCGAAGCCGAGACTGCGTACCAAGTTCCGGGGACATATCCGTGTAGAGATCGAAGGAGAAGCGCGCGGAAATCGGGTAGCGCAATAAAGCTCTTTCCGCGGTCTGCCTTCTGGTCCAGAAGGCAGGTGCTATCTCTACTTTGCTCCAATGGCATAGAGGCTTTCCCAATGATGATGTTCTAAATCCATGTCAGAATCGAATTCTCTTTCCTTGACATTTTGAAATCCGGCTTTAGAAAGGATGTTCAACAGGCCTTCTGCATCAAACATGTGTTTGTGATGCCCATCCATGTATGCTGTGTAATTCAGTATATCCATACGGCTGTTATTGTGAAGTGCAGGCTGGTAAAAATCAGAATCGGGCCTCTTGGGAAGTTCGCCGTTTAAGTACGCGTCTGCCCAGAATGCGGCATTTGGAACGCATAGAGAGATAGTCCCGCCGTCCTTCAGGCACCGAAGGCATTCCTTTAATATGGAAAGCATTGGTTCCGGATACGAGAAATGCTCAAACACGTGAGACGCATAAAAACGATCTACTGACCCGTCAGGAAAGGGCAGAGGCTGTTTGGTCAAATCCAGGTTAATGTCGGCAGCCCCCATGTCGACGCCGACCCAGCCTGGCCTGATGTTGCGGGCAGTGCCCAGTTCAACGCAGAGCTTGTCGTTCTCCAATAGCCTTTTCACAACGATCTTGTTCCTGACTCTGTTGGCCAAAGAAACGATCGCGAGGTCCACGGAAATGAGGAAGCTCTGTGCCGAGCGCAAGCCATTCTTTACATTCCGGATGGATGTACTAGCCATTTGTGTTTTCCTTCGACGGGTGCACCAAGGCATCGTATCGTGGTCTAGCGAGAGCGTCGCGCGGCCCCGTCTGAAGTATGCCGGTGATCTGAATGCTCGGTTACTGCTTCTGGCCTCCTGGGGCTATAACTTGCCTTCCTTGCTTCGACCCATGCCGTAGTACTCGAAGCCCTCGGCCCGCATGCGCGCAGGGTCGTAGATGTTTCGGCCATCGAACACCACGTGGCCGCGCATGGCGGACTTGACGCGCTGCCAGGATGGCCGCTGGAACTGTTTCCACTCGGTGAGGAGCAGCAGCGCGTCGGCGTCCTCGACGGCGTCATACATGCTCGGGGCGTATTCGATCGAATCCCCGAGCACTTTCTTCGCCCGCTCGGTGCCTTCGGGGTCAAACGCCCGCACGAGCGCACCAGACTCGACCAAGCTTTTCGCGATTACTAAGGAGGGGGCCTCGCGCACGTCGTCGGTCCGTGGTTTGAAGCTGAGGCCCCAGAGGGCGATGCGCAGGCCGTCCAGATTCTTCGTGGGCGACTCCCTCCCGAAACGGGTGAGAATCTTGGCCACGAGCGCGGTCTTCTGTCCGCTATTGACCTCGTCGACCGCGCGCAGCAGACGCATGTCGGATCCCAGGCCGTCGGCGGTAGATAGAAGGGCGCGAACGTCTTTCGGCAGGCAAGACCCGCCGTAACCTATCCCTGGGAATAGGAAGTCATAGCCGATGCGCTTATCTGCCCCTATTGCCTCCCGTACCGCCGAGATATCGGCGCCCGCCCGCTCGCACAAGTTCGAGATCTCGTTGATGAAGGAGATCTTGGTCGCGAGGAACGAGTTGGCTGCGTATTTCGCCATCTCGGCGCTTCTGATGTCGACAACGATCAGAGGATGGAAGGTACGGAGGAACGGCTCGTAAAGCTCTCGCATGATGTCGAGGGCGCGCTTCGAGTCGCCGCCGATCACCACACGGTCGGGCTGCATGAAGTCGGCGATCGCTTTGCCCTGCTTCAGAAATTCGGGGTTGGACACGACGTCGAACTCGTGCTTGGTCTTCTTCCCAACGATCGCGCGGACTTCGTCGGCGGTCCCAACGGGGACGGTCGACTTGTTCACGACGACCTTGTAGCGGTCCATATACGACCCGATGTCATCGGCAGCGGAGTAGACGTAGGTGAGATCGGCCGCGCCGCTCTCGCCCATCGGGGTCGAGACGGCGATGAAGATCACGTCTCCGTGCTCGACTCCGCGCCGCGTGTCGGTCGTGAAGTCGATGAGACCGTTCTCGCGGCTCCCTTCGATCAGCTCGGCGAGGCGCGGCTCGTAGATCGGGACTTCTCCCGCGAGCAGCAGGTCTATCTTGGCCCGGTCGATATCGACGCAGAGGACGTCGTTGCCACTGTCCGCAAGGCAGGCGCCCGTGACGAGGCCCACGTAGCCGGATCCGATTACCGTAATTTTCAAGCTGACCTCTTCATTTCCCTATGGATCGCCGCTCATGTTGCCGCAAGCGAAGGCCACATGCGCGACTCGCATGTACCCCCGTCGTCGGCCCTGTCGCCCGCACACCAATACGCAAAGCGTGGGCCAGACGCGATCGTCTCACGTCGCTCGATCTCGCTGGTGCGGTTTGGGCCCCGCGGAAGAGAAGATAGGTCTACCGAAAATTTGCCAGTGGTGAACACTGCATCCGGGCGCCGACGTCGGCAGGCGGTGACAGGTCGGCGGTCACGGTCAACGGTCGCCGATTGCTACCAAGCGCCCGTCATTCTGAGCAGATTCTTCCGCGGCGGCGATCGCCCGCACGGTCGCAATTTCGCTTTCCAGCTGCGTCGTGTCCAACCCCCCTGCGTGCAGCGCGCCGATGAACGCCCGAAGTTCGCGAGTCAGAGGGGGTTCTTCATCGTAGACAGGGTACGACGTGCCGCGGGAGTCGTGCAGGGAAAGCTTTCGCTCCGCGGTGTCGTCGAAGGTGAGCGAATTGTCTTCGCCCACAATCGTCATGCGATGACGCTTCACCGGCGAGATCCAACTCGCGTTCGCGAAAAACGGGATGCCGGCGATCACGAACTTGGCGACTGTTGCCGTGAAACGCGACGGCTCGCCAACACCCCAAGCCTGCGTGAACCCAGGATCCGCGTCGAATAGCGCCCGCGCCATGGAGAGGCCATGAGGAAGCCAGTCCCACAACACCGAAGAGTCGGTTCGTGGATGCTGGTTCATTCCCTCCCAGAACACGGCCTGGACGGCTCCAACTTGAGGTAGAAGGTTCTTTGCTGCCTGAAACGCGGGGTTATGTAACTGCAAGTGCCCCACGGCAACCGGCGAGCCGGAACGTAACGCAGCCTCGCGGATGCGGACCGCATCAGACACCGTGGTTGCCATCGGCTTTTCGATGAACGTCGGGACACCCGCACTGATAAACGGGATCGCGACTTCCGCATGACTCGCGGAGGGTGTGGCAATCAGGACCCCATCGGGCCGCTGCCGAAGAACGAGCTCAAGGTTCTTCGACTCGTCAACTACCTCCACATCGCGCATCGTCGCTAGCGTGCGGACTAGTTTCACGCCCCATTTTCCGCGGCCGATTACGGCGACTCGCATGCGCCCTTCCGGTATGACGCTTGATCTTTGGCCCAGTCGATGAATCGCGCCAGGCCGTCTTGAACATCGACCTGCGGTTGATAGTCCAGCTCTTCTTGGGCTTTGGTGAGATCAGGACAGCGTCGCTGAGGCTCGCCGGCGGGGTAGGTCTCTGGGTAGTCGATCTGCTGAAATGCCGCGCCCGGGACCAGCTTCGAGAACAACTCGGCCAGATCCAGCATCGAGATTTCGTTGGCGGAGTTGCCAATGTTGTAGGGTTCGCCGGGGCGCCCCCTCAGCAGCACCTTCAAGAACCCGGTGATCGCGTCTGTCGTGTAGCAGAACGTGCGCGTCTGCAGCCCGTCTCCATGCACCGGGATCGTCTCGCCGGTCAGCGCCTGGTAGGTGAACATCGGAACGACGCGCCGATCGTTGTGTTTCATCCCTGGTCCGAACACATTGAACGGCCTGACCATTGTTACCGGCAAACCGTACTTCTGGTGATAGACCGTCGCGATCGTTTCCGCAAGTCGTTTGGATTCGTCGTAGCACGCCCGCGGGCCGACGCTTGAGACGTGGCCGTGGTAGGTCTCGGGTGTCGGCACAAAACGCGGATCGGGGTCTCCGTAGATTTCGCTCGAACTGAAGAACAGGAAACCTTCCAGCGACGGGTTCCGGCGTCCTAACTCGAGCAGATTCTTGATGCCCGAGACGGCGCTTTCGATGGTTTCAAGCGGATACTTCATGTAGTAGACGGGCGAAGCCAAGCCGGCCGCATGCATGATGTAGTGAATGTCCTCGCGCACCGGCAGCGGGTAGGTGACATCGGCCCACACTTCGGCGATATTCTCGTCACGCTCGGCGGTGCTGGGATCGCCAGTGATGAAGTTGTCGGCCGAGATCACCCGGACTGGCTTTTCGAGAATCGTATCGTTGAGCCGCTTGAACACTCGCAGAAAGTGCTTGCCGAGAAACCCCGCGCCACCACTTAGCAGGACAGTTTTTCCGGACAGCCGATGGGCGTCCTCCCCGAGCCCTTGGACGATTGCCTCGGTATCGCGGCGCAGAATTAAGTGTTCAGGCATGCAAAGAATCCTTCTACTATGTCAGCTCTGTGGGTGGAATGGGCTTCAAATAGCGGTACGCCCCATCGGTCTTCTTCTTGATGTCGTCGAAGTATTCGTACGCGAAGACGACGAGCACGTCGGCCTTATGTTCGTCCAGGTGGCTCTTGGGAACGATTGGGATGTGAGTGCCGGGCGTGAACTTGTTCTGCTTCAACGGGCTGTCGTCGACGGTGAACGGGATTTCGCTGGGACCGATCCGTCCGTAGTTACATATGGTCGCGACCCGCGCTGGCGAACCGTAACCGGCAACTCGCAAGCCCGCTTGCTGGTATTCCGCCAGCTGATCTTTGAAGGCGGCTACTTGAAGGTCGACATTTCGCCGGAATTCGTTCAGGACTTCCGACGTCAGCTCCTCCTCCTCGCGGGCGAGGAGGAGGAGGGTGGCATCGGAGGAGGATTGCTGGCCGGCTCGTTTCACGAACACCTGCAATGACCCGCCGTGCGGCGCAATCTCGCGCACGTCGGCAATGAACATGTCGTGCGTGGCGAATAACTTCGCAAGCGAAGAGAGCGAGTAGTAGAAAATGCGATCCAAATAGAAACGTTCGAACTGCGTCGTTGTCAGGATGGAACCGATATATTCGACCTCGACGATGAACGTGCCGTCATCAGTCAGCAGCTGCTTCACCGTTTCGATGAATCCACTCGGATTCTCAAGATGGGTGAAGACGCTGCTGGCGACGATGACGTCCGCCTTCCCGTGAGATTCTTCGATCATCTTGGCGGCCGAATTATCGAAAAAAGCCGTCAGGGTTTCAAGGCCTTCGTCGTTCGCAATCTTGGACACGTTAACCGACGGCTCGACGCCGAGTGCTTTTACGCCCAACTCTTTTAGCGGCCTGAGGAGAATGCCATCGTTAGAGCCGACGTCAACGACAAAACGTGCGGAGGCCAGTTGCTGAGCGAGATTTTCGAAATGCCGCACCAGGCCGCGGTTCACCGAAGAGAGATAATAGTAATCTTCGAACATTCTCGCTCGGGAAACGATTGTGCCGAGTTGAACATTCTTACACGTCGGACAGAAGAAAACCTGTAGAGGAAAGAAGTCCTCTGCGGCAAACTCAGCTTGCGTGGGATACTTGTTCGCGAGCGGTTGCTGCCCGAGATTTAAGAACTCGAGCGCGGCGGGATCGCCGCACAACCGACATTCCATCGTCGTAGTTGGCGGTTCGGGCATAAATTAGGCTCCTGTTTGCCTCGTGTTCGGATCAATCCCCCGACAGCGTGCTGGCCGATTGGTATTCGGTGACGCAGGTCTCGAAGAAGTAAACCACGCGACCGGCGTCGATATCCTTGCCTGCCGACACTTCGATCTGGATTGGCGCGTCTGTCGACGTGTCTTCGCAGGCCCAGTGGTACTTGAGGATCGTGGGCCGGTTGCCGTCGACCTGCGGCAGTCGATGGGCTGGGTGTGTGCGAAGTGCATGCGCGTTGCGGAAGCCTCATCGATGCCGTTGCTGCTCGTCCATTGAATCAGCGATCGTCTCCATGACACGGTAGTAGGAATCGTACGTTATCGGCGCGATTCGCAGGCGTCGCGGGAGGTGCGGGCGGACACCGGACACACGACTTTGCCGATTTGCGTGGGCCTTTAACTAGCGCGGCACGCGTTCGCGCTGAGGGCGGGCAACTGCTGCTGATCTGGCGCACTGCCTGCTCGCCAGGCGCGTATAAGCCGACAACCTGGGCGTGGCGGTTGGTCGGGTTGCCCTGCTCCCGGTTGCCCGTTTGCCGCTGAATTGCGATGGCGCACCTCGGCACGTGCGGTCGTGATCGACCGTGGTTGGTAGATGAGCCGGGTGGTACGGCCGATCATGTCGTCGGCCTCGAGAAATGCCCGACAACCCCCGAAGGCCGCGCCAGGGTCATCTACTCATGTGGCCCCAGGTAGCCCACAGAGGTGTCGCGCTGTTGTCTGTTGCTCGACGGCTGCTCGACCCGGGCATTTAGTATGAATCGACAGCGACGCCCGCCGGTGCGGCATGGAGAGGAATGAGGCGGCCGCGATGACGGAACGCCCGACATCTGGGGGGCCAGAATGCATGGACGAGGGTAGGAAGCCAAGTGAAGCGAGCGTTGATAACCGGAATCACCGGACAAGACGGCGCGTACCTTGCCGAGCTGTTGCTGAGCAAGGGATACGAGGTGCACGGGCTCATCCGTCGGGCCTCGACCTTCAACACATCGCGGATCGATCACCTCTACGTTGATCCACATCAAGCCGAAGCGCGGTTGTTCTTGCACTACGGCGACCTCACCGACGGAACTCGATTGGTGACTTTGCTGGGGACCATCGACCCCGACGAGGTGTACAACCTTGCCGCACAGTCGCATGTGCGGGTCAGCTTCGACGAACCGGTGCACACCGGCGACACCACGGGCATGGGGTCGATCCGGCTTCTCGAAGCTGTCCGATTGTCCCGCGTGGAGTGCCGCTTCTATCAGGCGTCCTCGTCGGAGATGTTCGGCGCCTCTCCGCCGCCGCAGAACGAGCAGACGCCGTTCTATCCGCGGTCGCCCTATGGCGCGGCGAAGGTCTATTCCTATTGGGCCACCCGTAACTATCGAGAAGCCTACGGGCTCTTCGCGGTGAATGGAATCTTGTTCAATCACGAATCACCAAGGCGTGGTGAGACTTTCGTGACGCGAAAGATCACCCGAGCGGTAGCGCGAATCAAAGCTGGTGTCCAGTCGGATGTATACCTGGGCAACCTCGATGCCGTTCGCGACTGGGGGTACGCACCCGAGTATGTCGAAGGGATGTGGCGCATGCTGCAGGCCAGCGAGCCGGAGGACTTCGTGCTGTCGACGGGGCGCGGCTATTCCGTACGCGAATTTGCTCAGACCGCATTCGAGCACGCCGGACTTGACTGGCAGAAGTACGTGAAATTCGACGACCGCTATCTGCGGCCAACCGAGGTGGATTCGCTGATCGGCGACGCCACCAAGGCCGCCCAGTTGCTTGGGTGGAAGGCTGCCGTACACACTGCCGAACTAGCGCGAATCATGGTGGATGCGGATATCGCCGCATTAGAGTGCGACGGCAGGCCTTGGATCGACAAGCCGACGCTGCCCGGTTGGCGTTGATCGCAAGCATGGATATCCCAATCGGTGTCCTTGACCGCGCGTTACCTGTATTCATCGCGGGGCACCGCGGACTGGTCGGGTCCGCTTTGGTGCGGAAGTTCGAGGCCGAAGGATTCACCAATCTTGTTGTGCGGTCGCACGATCAACTCAACCTGATGGATCGCGTCGCGACATTCGACTTCATCCTGGAGTCCCGGCCGCAGGTGGTCATCGACGCGGCGGCGCGCGTCGGCGGCATCATGGCCAACGACACGTATCCCGCCGATTTTCTGTCCGAGAACCTACAGATTCAGGTCAATCTGCTCGACGCGGCGGTGGCCGCGCGGGTACCGCGCCTACTGTTCCTCGGCTCCTCATGTATCTACCCGAAATTCGCTCCTCAGCCGATCCAGGAGAGCGCTCTGCTCACCGGTCTGCTGGAGCCGACGAACGACGCCTATGCGATCGCGAAGATCGCCGGCATTCTGCAGGTGCAGGCGGTCCGGCGTCAGTACGGCCTGGCGTGGATTTCGGCGATGCCGACCAACCTCTATGGGCCCGGTGACAACTTCTCCCCATCGGGTTCACATCTGCTGCCGGCGCTGATCCGGCGCTACGAGGAGGCCAAGGCCAGTGGCGCGCCGGAAGTGATCAACTGGGGGACCGGTACACCTCGGCGCGAGCTGCTGCATGTCGACGATTTGGCCGGCGCGTGTCTCCATCTGCTGGAACACTTCGACGGTCCCAATCACGTCAACGTCGGTACCGGCATCGACCACACCATCAGCCAAATCGCCGAAATGGTCGCCGCGGCGGTCGGCTACTCAGGCGAAACACGCTGGGACCCAACCAAACCGGATGGCACACCGCGCAAACTGCTCGATGTTTCCACCCTGCAGGACGCGGGGTGGCAATCGGAGATCGCGCTGCGGGACGGCATCGAGGCTACTGTCGCCTGGTATCGCACAAATGCGAACACGGCACGACAATGACGTACGGATCACAGGTCATTTGGCTTCCTGCTCGGGCGGACGATGGCGGTTCGCTGGATCTCCTACGTGTGGCCGGTTAGGGTCACCGTTATGTCGAGGATCGTGCGCGGCCTGATTGGAATCGCGCTTAACACCGTCCACAGCAAAGAATCTCTGGAGCCCACACGTCGAGCGGCCGCCTATGGTTGGTTCCACGGTGAGCACCTCGTTTCCCCGCCTGCGATCGCGAAGCAACGGCATCTACTCAGCGCACTGAAATCGCGAGGGCACCGTATCTTCGTCGAGGCCGGCACGTACAAAGGTGCGACTACGGCGTTCTTCGCGCAGCATGCAGATCAGGTGATCTCAGTCGAACTGCACGACGGCCTTTTCGCTGCAGCCCAGCAGCGGTTCGCGGACAGTCCCAACGTCACGCTCGTCCATGGCGACTCGCTTGTCGAGATACCGAAGATCGTCGCTGGTTGCTCAACCCCGCCCCTTGTGTTCCTTGACGGGCACTTCTCGGGCGACGGCACGGCACAGGGGGAGGAGATGGAACCAGCGGAGTCGACGCTGCGGCGGCTCGCCGACGTGACTCCGGCCGGCGCCACCATTGTGATTGACGATCTGCGGCTGTTTGGTTCGGGGCTGGCCGGATTCCCCCAGCTCGACGCGATTACGGGTGCCGCGCGCGCGGCATTCCCGCACGCGGTCATTCGTACTGGCCTGGACTCGATCGTCGTCGAGGTACCAGATAAGCACGGTTAAGAAGCGAGCCGGCCATCCCCAAGGCCATCTCCAGCGCTCTGGCTCACGTGTTAATGTGACGCGGTGGTCTTGTTCCGCCGGGGTGGTTTGATCGCGCGTAGCGCCACTTTTCAGGTGTCCTTCCCGTACTTGGAGGGCGGTTGGAAACGCCAGTTTGTGAAGCAGCTTGAATCACGTCGAGTAAGCACCGTGTTAGATGTTGGCGCTAATTCCGGACAATACGCGACCGACCTTCGCAAGGCGGGGTACGAAAGTCGCATTATCTCGTTCGAACCTTTATCAGGTCCGTATTCGCTTTTGCAAGATAGTGCATCGAAAGATGCTCTCTGGGATTGCCGGCAATATGCGCTTGGTGACGTGGACGGCGAAATTGTGATAAATGTCGCAGGCAATGCTGGGGCGAGTAGTTCAGTGTTGCCGATGTTGAAAAGCCATCAGGATGCCTTTCCGCCTGCAAACTATGTCGGCACCGAGGAGGTACCGATACGGAAACTTGATTCTTTGGCGCCAGAATTTTTGCGAGCCACTGACATCACTTTTCTTAAGATCGACGTTCAGGGCTTTGAGAAGCAGGTGCTTACCGGCGGTGCGTCAACCATCAATGACCGTGTCGTCGGTGTGGAACTCGAGCTATCCTTCCTGCCCTTGTATGAAGGTGGGATGCTCGTCCGAGAAGCGCTCGATTTTATGCATTCATTGGGCTTCACATTGACGGGGCTGCAGCCCGGGTTCACAGATCCCCGCGATGGTCGCATGTTGCAGGCCGATGGCATTTTCTTCCGTGAAGACGGTTGATCAGAGACGTCGCAGAAGTTTTGAGCCGCATCAAATCGCTCACCCGGCACTAGGAGCTCTAGCGCCGCGACCGCGCGAACTTGTTCCATGCGCCATACACGAATGCCAAGAAGCCGAAGTAGTGTTCGCAACCACGTAGGTAGGCGCGCGACAGTCGCCGTCCACCGAGTGGATAGCGGCCGTGCATATCCCACATGCGGCGCAGGTCATGGAAGACCTCGCTCGGGGGTCGATTCGTTCCGACGCCAGTGGTGTCAAAGTCGCACAGCACGCGCCGGAGCGTGATTGGTTGGCCCAGCAGTGCCGCTCGCAGGATGAATTCTTGGTCGGCGGCGATCCCGAAGTCGAGGTCATATCCGCCCAATTCGCTGACCAGCGATGATCCGTAGAACGAGGCTTGATGGGGGACCACCTGCCAGCCGGCGAGGAACTTGCGGATGTTGAAGGGTATGGGGCTGCGCACGCGCCCGAGCCCGACGAGGTTATCCATGCCGTAGCCCCACAGGTTCCGAGCCGACCCATGGCCCGAGATCGCCTTCATGGCGTCCGCCACCGCATCGGGATCGGGAAAGCAATCGCTGGAGTGCATGAACCACAACAAATCCCCCGATGCACGTGCAATGCCCTGGTTCATCGCGTCGTACCGACCCCCGTCCGGCTCGGATTGCCAGTACGTAAAGCCCGGCTCGGTTCCCGACAGATAATCGACAACGTCGTCGCCGGATCCGCCGTCGATCACGATGTGCTCGATACGCCCCGCGTAGCGCTGAGATCGCACGCTGTCAGCAGTGCGTTTCAGGCCGTCAAGGTCTTTGAAGGTAATAGTTATCACCGAGACGGTCGGTGCTGATGTCACCGGTTTCCCCCTCGCGTCACCATGGACGCTCGACGCGATTCGACCGCCGAGCCCATGGTCTTGACGCCATAGGACAACATGATCCCAACCTCCTTAAGCCTGTAAACCCCCGAAGCACCCCCGCCGATCACTAGGTCCCGACTTCCGCAACCACATCGTTGTCGGAGGGTGTACCTAGCAATCCTGGTATCGATCACCTTAAACCCTGGCCTGCGCGAAATCTGCGAGTCGCTGACGAAAGAGGCCGGTTGCTACACGTGGCCAAATCAAACGACGCGGGCAGGCCGACCTGTAGGGTGATCGCTTGGGCCATGGATTGCGAGGCTACTGAGGATTGAGCAAAGCGATTTTGGCCCACGGCTAATCGGGCTAGCAGGAGGTATTGGAGCTAATAATGTTTGGTCTCTTCCGGAAAATTCTTCAAGACAAAATCGATATCATAGATCAGGCTTTTTCGTCTCTGAACATCGATTCGTTTGCTGATCTTGGCGGTGTTTGGAGAGTGGAAGGTGGGTACACGTTTCATGCACTTGACAAGCACAAAATTATTGATGCTGCATTAGTCGATACGCATCCGACCCAAAAAGTTATCAACAGAGCGAATTCGTATCCTCAACTCCGCCTCATAAAAGGCAATTTCGGTGATCAAAAAGTTGCCGCCGAGGTCGGCGCCGTTGATGCCGTCCTACTGTTTGACGTGCTGCTGCATCAAGTGTCGCCCGACTGGGATACGATCTTGGAGATGTATGCCAAAAATGTGCGCGCATTGGTGATTTACAATCAGCAATGGACGGGTCCGGGCAATAACGTACGGCTGCTGGATTTGGGTGAGGAAGAATACTTCCGTAATGTTCCGCATAATCCGCGTCAAGAAAATTACAAGGATCTCTTCGGTAGACTAGACGAAATTCATCCCGATCACGGTAGGCCGTGGCGCGACGTACACCACATCTGGCAGTGGGGCATAACCGACGCCGACCTAGAGTCGAAGGTCGACGAACTGGGATTCACATTGCTGCACAAGAAGAATTGCGGCAGGTTCGGCCGGCTTCCAAATTTTGAGAACCACGCCTTTATCTTCGCGCGCCAGTAGTATTCGGATGGACGGCGCGCGGCGCCGGGCCTAAGAATCGCCGGGAACCAGCGGGCGGTGGTGGCCGTCGCGGCCATTCGGCTCATCCAGATTGCCGAGTGGCCGCGCGGGACTTCGCGTCGCCTCGGTCTGCCGGCGGCTGAAAGGCCAGACGTCCACGAGCCCCCGACGGCTAGGCGCAACGAGGGTAAACCTGCGCCATGATTCCTTGAGCCGTTGTGAACGGGGGGCCCAGCGGTGCTTCATTGCCAGCTCTGCCATCCGAGGGTGCGCCACGATCGTTCCAGCGAGCGCGGCCCGCCCTTCTGGTCCCGGGACGTTAGCGATTTGGCGCAGGATCCAGTCGGCCATGGCCGCGATGAGCTTCTCACGCTCGAGGTCAGTGGGGAACAAGTCGAGCATTGCGTCGAACGTCGCCGCATGCCCCGGACCAAGTGTCAGCCAAAACTTCGGCGGGTCCACGACCTGGTTGTGCCACATGCCCTGAGAGTGACGACGGTAGACGGACATGATGTCAGGCAGCATCCCTATATCGCCGTGCGCTGCATGCCGTACGTGCAGGTACCAGTCCAACGGCATGACGTCCGCCGGTATGTCGTCATAGCGCTCGAGACGGCGGTAGACAACGGAGTTGGTCTGAATGAAGTTCATCAAGAGAAGGGCGTCGACGCTCAGGTTGCCGCGCAGATGAGCGGGCGGGAACTTCGAATCTTTTGCGGAGCCGTCTTCCCACACCACGCGTACGGGATGGAAACACACCGTCGTCTGTGGATGCCGGTCGAGGTACGCGACTTGTCTACTCAGCTTCAGCGGGTCGATCCAGTAGTCATCTGCCTCGCACAGAGCTACGTATTCGCCGCGGGCAGCCGACAGGGCGCCGGTCATGTTCCGGTTGAGCCCAACGTTTTCAGGTCTGAAGATTGGGCGAAATAGGTGCGGGTAGCGGTCGGCATACTGCTGGATAATCGACGGCGTGGCATCGGTCGACGCATCGTCGGCGACGATAATCTCCACGGAAAAATCGGTCTGCTGCGCTAAAAAGCTGTCGAAGGCCTGCCGCGCGTAATCCTCCTGGTTGTGGGTAGTCGCCACGATACTCACTTTGGGTGATGAGGGCGGCGCGCCTCCGTTCACCGCGAGTCCTCCGCGGAGAAGGAACGGTTGCAGCACTTCTGTTGCCACAGGTCCAATTTCGGGAGCAAGCGGCTGCTCATGCGTGGGACTCGGCGGCGGACCGATAGCCGCGCACCGCCATAGGCAGGAACACCGCGAGCATCGCGATCGTCCAGAACAGAGTCATGGCCGCAGGCCAGAGGAGAGGGCCGTGGTGGGCCAACGCATACATCACCTCAATGGGCGGTGACATCGGTTGCATGCGGGCAAACGGGCGAAGCCAATCCGGGAACTGATCGATCGGAGTTGTGCCTGGATTGACAAATGCCAGCGAAACCGTAACGGCGACAAGCCAACTCATGATGCTACGGCCATTAGTGCGGATCGACAGCGCCATTACCAGCGCCGTGAAGCCGATGACCATAACCGACGGGATCAGAATGTACACCAGTACTGTGGCCCAGCCGTGTGTGAATCGCAGCCCCAATGCCACCCCTATGGCGGTGATCAGGATGGTGCCCACCAGCGCTCGGATTGCCTCGGCGGCGAGCCGTCCCGTTAGGGCGCTCGCGCGATGCACTGGCAGCACCCACAGGCGGGTGAATAGCCCCGATTCGCGCTCAAACTGTATGCCGACCGAGGTGTTGAAGGCACCAAACAGGGCGGACAGCACCGCGCACACTGGCACGAGACCATAAACGCTCTCCACGCCGGTGACCTTATGCACCCGCTCGTCCAGTACCACGTAGTACGCGAGCAGAAGGCAGACGGGAATGCTAAGTGACCCAACAAGAACCCCCCGGTCTCGACTCCACCGGGTAAGGAGTCGACTGGCCTGCAGCCAAGTCTCAGTCAGTAACGGGCTTCGCCCCCTGGAATGCTGCGGCACCGCTATTCCCGCCTCTGCAGGCGCAGCGTGATCGTGCCGAAGATCAGTATCATGCCCACACACCAAGCCAAGGTGGCTGCCAAATTTCCGAACACCATGTGACCCGTTGCCAGGCCACGCAGTGTTTCGACGGCCTGCGACACCGGCTGGTTTCGTACAAACGGACGTAGCCAATGCGGAAACGTCTCTTCGGGCGCGATGCCAGTCGACAGCAAAAACAGCAGTACCTGGGGGACAAACAGCATCTGACTGGCCGCTTGGACACTGCTTGCACTCGATCCGAGAGCATCGGCGCCGAGCGCCACTGCCAGGCACAACAGCAGCGCGATGAGCACGAAAGCCAACCCGTAGCCCAGCCCGCCCATCATTCGGAATCCGAATGCGTAGCCGGCGATGATCGAAACTGTGAGGACAAGCACCGACCGCATCAAGGTGGCGACCATTCGGGCGCTCACGGGAACGGCCGCGGAGATTGGCAGCGTCCGCAACCTCTCGCCAACGCCCAGGAGGCGATCCCGTGCCGCGCGGTCGGCGGTGAGCAGCGCCACGAAGATCATCGATTGGACTACCACTGCCGGCGCTAGGTACTGCGAATAACTGGTATGACCGGTGTCGACCAGGCCATGCAGCGCAACCGTGAAGCCGGCCAGATACGCAACAGGTGACAGAATCTCGAACATCAACCCGCCATCGCGGGCAGCGGCCGTTAGCGAACGTTCGGTGAGCGCGGTGAGGGCGCTCATGATGGGGCGATGGTCTTTTCGGTGATGTGCAGGAACGCCTCATCGAGCGAGGGTTTCCGCAGCGAGATGTCGGCGAGTTCGATGCCTAGCGCGTCGACCCGACGAAACACGTCAGCCAGCGTCGAAACCCCGTCGGGAGCGAAGACCGACACAGAGTTCGTTTCGGGGTCGACATCGACCCCTGTGAGCCCTCTCAACGCCGACGCGACGTGAGCCAAATCAGCGGGATCGGCCGGGGTCACCTGGCAGTAGCTGGTACCCACTGTGCGCTTGAGATACTCGGCAGTGCCGCTGGCGATCACCTGGCCTTGGTCGATGACGACGATCGAGTCACTCAGCACGTCAGCCTCTTCTAGATACTGGGTGGTCAGCAGTACTGTGACGCCTTGCTGAGTCAGCGAGCTCACCAGGGCCCACATTGCGCGTCGGCTTCGTGGATCAAGCCCAACGGTCGGCTCGTCCAGGAAGAGCACCTGAGGCGGCACCATCAGAGTGCTGGCGAGGTCGGCGCGCCGCCACATGCCTCCGGAATAGGTGGACACCCGCCGGTCTGCTGCGGCGGCCAGATCGAACTGCTCAAGCAACTCACCGGCGCGCGCCTTTGCCTGCCGGCGACTTAGGCCACACAGCCGGCCAAACAACACCAAATTCTCCCGGCCGGTAAGCAGAGGATCCATTGCGGTGAATTGCCCGGTCATCCCAATGCTGCCGCGCACCTGCGCGGGCTGGCGGATGACGTCATATCCGTTAACGCGCGCGTGACCTGAGGTTGGGCGGATCAGCGTCGACAAGATATTGATAGTGGTTGTCTTGCCCGCGCCGTTGTGGCCGAGGACAGCGCAAACCGTGCCGGGCGGAACCGAGAAATTCAAGCCGCACAAGGCGGGAGTGTTTCGCCCGAAAGTCTTGATGAGGTCGACAACCTCGATAGCCAGTGGGCTCATATTTGGGAGTATTTCATGGCTAGTGTCTGCATGTTGGCGGTATAGCTACGGGATGACAACATCCTGGATGGCCAGGCCTTTTGTCGCAGTGGCCACCCACGCGGGTGCCAAAACGGCGTCGCCAATCAGACCGACTGCCTTGGAATCTCAGTCGTAGGCGCGTCGTCGGGGTGTTCCTGGCCTAGCAAAGCGCGTACCAGCGGGCGGGGACCCTCCGGCCGCAACATCTGACTGGACGGGCGCGGGCGAACCACCTGTGGCCACCAGAACCAACGTCCGAGCAGGGTGGCGATGGAGGGAGTCATGAACGAGCGCACGATCAGGGTGTCGAACATCAAGCCCAGGCCGATCGTCGTTCCGACCTGGCCGATGATCCGCAAATCGCTCGACGCCATCGACGCCATGGTGAACGCGAACACCAGCCCCGCGTTGGTCACCACTTTTCCGGTACCACCCATTGCGCGAATGATGCCGGTATTGATGCCTGCGCCTATTTCCTCTTTCATGCGGGATACCAGCAGCAAGTTGTAGTCGGACCCCACCGCGAGTAGGACGATCACCGACATCGGCAGCACCATCCAGTACAGCTTGATGCCGAGAATGTACTGCCAGATCAGCACCGAGAGCCCGAACGATGAGCCCAGCGAAAGTGCCACCGTGCCGACGATGACCATCGCGGCCACGAAACTGCGCGTGATGATCAGCATGATCGTGAAGATCAGGCACAGCGCGCCAATTCCCGCGATCAAGAGATCAAATTTCGAGCCGTCTTTGAAGTCCTTGAAGGTCGACGCAGTGCCGGCGAGATAGATCCTGGCGTCTTCCAGCGGCGTTGTCTTGAGCGCTTCTTCGGCCGCAGTCTTGATCTTGTCGACCCGGTCTACGCTTTCGGGAGTTGCGGGGTCACCTTTGTGGGAAATGATGAACCGTGCTGCCTTGCCATCGGGTGACAGGAACTGATTCATCGCCTTCTGGAAGTCCGCGTTTTTGAAGGTCTCCGGCGGCAGATAGAAGGAATCGTCGTTCTTGGAGTTGTCGAACGCCTGGCCCATCGTGGTGGCGTCCTTGTTGTCGACGTCGACCTGGCCGAGGATCCCGCCCATTGTGCTGTGCATCGTCAGCGTCGTTGTCTTGAAGAACTGCATGGAAGCGATCATCTGCGGGAACTGTTCGAGTAGTTGCGGTAGCAGCAGATCCATTTTGTGGAGATCCACCAGCAGATCCTTGAGTTTGTCGCTCAGCTCGTCGATTCCGTCGAGCGTGTCAAAGATCGACCGCAACGCAAAGCATATCGGAATATCGAAACAATGCTTTTCCCAGTAGAAGTAGCTCTTGATTGGTCGGAGGAAGTCCTCGAAGTCGGCAAAATGATCTCTCAACTCGTACAAGATTGCCGTCATCTCGTAGGTCTTCGTGATCGATTCGTGGGTAAGCGCAGTCAATTCCTTCTGCAATGTGTAAAGCCGCGTCATCGATGCGATCTGGATGTCCATCATATGGACCTGCTCGAGCATGTCGTCCATGCGAGCTTTCATGTACTTGATGTTTTGTGACTGAGCCGAGTTCTGCATGGCCAGCATGAAGGGGATCGAGGTGTGCTCGATCGGGGTGCCCTCGGGCCGGGTGATGCCCTGAACCCGGGCAATTCCGGGGACTTTGAAGATGGCTCTGGCCAGCCTGTGCAGGACGATGAAGTCGGCCGGATTGCGCATATCGTGATCGGGACTCGATCATCAGGATCTCGGGCAACATCCGCGCTTGGGAGAAGTGCCGGTCGGCGGCCGCATAGCCGATGTTGGCCGGAATATCGTCGGGCATGTAGAGCCGGTTGTTGTAGCTGGTCTGATAGCCCGGCAACGTAACCAAACCGACCAGCGCGACGGCGATCGTCGCGACGAGGATGGGCACCGCCAGCGGACAATTGCCGTTCCGATCCGCCGCCACCGACCGAAGCGGATGGCCCGGGTGGGATCGAGTAATCCGAAGCGGCCGCCGATGGTCAGGATCGCTGGAACCAGCGTCAGTGCGATCACGACGGAAACGACCAAACCGATCGCGCACGGCACGCCCATGGTTTGGAAGATGGGCATCCGGGTGAAGCTCAGGCACAACATGGCGCCGGCGATCGTCAATCCTGAACCCAACACGACGGGGACGACCCCGCGGAAGGTGTTGTAGTAGGCGGTTTCTCGATCCTCGCCGGCCTGGCGTGCCTCTTGATATCGGCCGAAGAAGAAGATCCCGTAGTCGGTGCCGGCCGCCATCGCCAGGGCCACCAGCAGGTTGACGGCGAACGTCGAGAGTTGAACCAGGCTGTGATCGCCCAGAAACGCGACGATTCCCCGGGCTGCGAGCACCTCGACGCCGACCGTGATCAACAACAGAATCACCGTGATGATCGAGCGATAGACGAACAGCAGCACCACGAAAATAATCGCCGCGCCGACCGCGGTCATCTTCAGAATCGATCTGTCACCGGCCTCCTGCATGTCCGAGAACAGCGCCGACGGACCGGTGACATAGGCCTTGATGCCCTGGGGCGGCGGATTATTCGCGATGATGCTGCGGACGGAGGCGATGGAATCTTGGCCCTGCGTAGTGCCCTGGTTACCGGCCAGGTTCATCTGGACGTAGACGGCCTTACTGTCGGCGCTTTGCGCACCAGCCGCGGTGAGTCGGTCGCCCCACAAATCCTGAACGTGCTCAACATGTTTCGTGTCGGCCTTCAACAGCCGCATCAATTTGTCGTAGTACTTGTGCGCGCTGTCCCCGAGCTCCTGCTGCCCCTCGATCACGAGCATTACGAAGCTGTCCGAGTCGGACTCTTTGAAGACCTTGCCCATGCGCATCATGGCCTGCACCGCCGGCGCGTCTTGCGGCGCCAAGGGCACGGAGTGCTCCCGGCCGACCCGCTCCAGCGACGGGACCGCGAAAGTGACCAGCAGCGTCAGCGCCACCCACCCCAGCAGGAAGACCACCGAAAGATTGCGGATCGTCCGTGCTACGAACGGCTTCTCGACGGGAGGCGCTGCGTGCTGGGTGGCTATGGGTTCTGTAGTCATGCGCGCGTCACCTCGTTTCTTTCAGCAGCAACGAGCGCACCAACGGGCGAGACCCCAACGGCCGCAGCATCTGGCTTGCGGGACGGGTGCGCACCTGTTGCGGCCACCAGAACCACCGTCCCAGCAAGGCCGCGACCGCGGGTGTCATGAAGGCGCGCACCACCAGGGTGTCGAACATCAGGCCCATCCCGATCGTGGTGCCCAGCTGGGCGATGCTGCGCAGGTCGCTGACCGCCAAGGACGCCATGGTGAACGCGAACACCAGGCCCGCGTTCGTGACGACCTTTCCGGTGCCCGCCATGGCGCGGATGATGCCGGTGTGTATACCGGCGGCCAATTCCTCTTTCATTCGGGAAACGAGGAGCAAGTTGTAGTCAGAACCCACGGCCAACAGCACGATCACCGACATCGAAAGAACAGTCCAGTGAATTTGCAGCCCAAGTAAATACTGCCAAACCAGGATGGACATCCCGAAGGAAGCGCCCAGTGAAAGCAATACCGTACCCACGATGACCAGTGCGGCAAGGAAACTCCGCGTCATGATCAGCATGATGATGAAAATGAGGCAGAGGGCAGCGACTCCCGCGATCAAGAGATCGTATTTGGCCCCTTCCACCAGGTCCTTCACCACGGCGGCGGTTCCGGTGAGATAAACCTTGGAGTCCTCCAGAGGAGTGCCCTTGAGCGCCTCCTCGGCGGCCGACCTGATCGGCTCGACACGGGAGAGCCCCTCGGGCGTCGCCGGGTCGCCCTTTTGGGCAATAAGCATGCGGGCGTTCTTCCCGTCCGGTGACAGGAAAATCTTCATGACTCGCTTGAAGGTTTCCGAGCTGTCAATAATGCTCGGCGGAATGTAGAAACTATCGTCATTCTTGGAGGTGTCGAACGCCTGTCCCATGGCATTCGGATTTTTGCCACCATTCACCTCCATCTGGCCAAGAGTCCCTTCCATGGTGCTGTGCATGGTCAGCATCATGGTCCGCATGCTCTGCATGGTTTCGATCATTTGCGGGAATTGGAGGACTAGCTCGGGCAAAAGCAAATCCAATTTATCGAGGTCTGCGACCAGTTCAGTGAACTTGTCATTGACTTCGTCGACGCCATCGATTGCGTCGAATACCGATCTAAACGCATAGCAGACGGGAACATCATAGCAATGCTTTTCCCAGTAAAAATAGCTACGAAATGGCCTAAAGAAGTCTTCGAAATTAGAAATGCGGTCGCGCAATTCCGCGGTAGTCTTCTGAATTTCATGCGTCTGGCCGACCATGTCATGGGTCGTGGCGGTAAGTTCTTTCATTAGGCCCAACATATGTTGCATTAGAGCGATCATTTTGGCCATTTCTTCGGCCTGCTTCATCATGTCGTTCATGCGGTCTTTTTGGAACGCCATATTCGTCAGCTGGTTCGACTGCGACATGCTCATGATGTAGGGAATGCTGGTGTGCGCGAGTGGAGTTCCCTCAGGCCGAGTCACGCTCTGAACCGTGGAAACACCCGGGACTGCGAGGATTCCCTTGGCCAATTGATTTAATACCAACATATCCGTGGGATTGCGCAGATCATGATCGGCTTCGACCAAAAGGATTTCCGGCATCATCATTCGCGACTCGGGAAAATGTCGGCCCGCGGCGGCATTTCCTACGCTGGCGGGAATGTCCTCGGGAATGAACTTCTGGTCGTCGTAGCTCGGGTTGTAGCCCGGCAGGGTCAGCAGCCCGACCAGCGCGACCGCCAATGTCGCAATGAAGATGGGGGCGGGCCAGCGAACGATCGCCGTGCCAATTCGCCGCCACCCGCGGACCTGGAGCTTCCGTTTGGGCTCGAACAGGCCGAACCGCGATCCCACCGCGATCAGCGCCGGCGTCAGCGTGAGGGCAACCAGGACGGCAACGGCGATACCCACCGCGTTGGGAAGGCCCAGCGGCTGGAAATAGGGGAGCCGGGTAAAGCTCAGGCAGAGCACGGCTCCAGCGATTGTCAAACCGGAGGCTAGAACGACCTTGGCCACGCTGCTGAATGTCGTGTAGAAAGCCGTTTCCTTGTCCTCGCCGGCCTGCCTTGCCTCCTGATAGCGCCCGACGAAGAAGATTCCGTAGTCGGTACCGGTGGCGATGACTGCGGCGACCAACAGGTTGACGGCGAAGGTAGTAAGACCAATCAAGCCGTGATAGGCGAGAAGTGCCACCATTCCCCGGGCTACCGTCAATTGCAGCCCGACCATCAGCAATAAGAGGATGACGGTAAATATCGAACGGTAGACAAGCAGCAACATAAGGAAGATCACGGACAGACTCGCGAGAGTGACCGTCGTGACCGTCTCCTGGCCCGCTTTGTTCATGTCCGCGACGGTGGCGGCGGGGCCGGTGACATAGACCTTGAGCCCACTCGGCGCGGGTAGGCCTGCCACGATGCCTCGGACGGCGGCTACGGATTCGTCTCCAGCGGTCGCGCCTTGGCTACCGCCGAGGTTCAGTTGGACGTATGCGGCCTTGCCATCGATGCTTTGCGCGGCGGCCGCCGTGACCGGATCGCCCCAGAAGTTCTGGACATGCTGAACATGCTTGGTATCGGCCTCCAGGCGGCGAACCAACTCGTCATAGTACTTGTGATCGTCCTGGCCGAGGGCTCGGTCGGCCTCTAGGACAATCATCGCGAGAGCGCCGGAATTGGATTCCTTGAAGTCCTGCCCGAGGCGCGCCATCGCCTTGAAGGACGGCGCGTCGACGGGATTCAGGGATACCGAATGCTGCTGCTCGACGACCTCCAGCGGGGGGACACCCACCGTCACGAAGACAGCAAAACCCAGCCACCCCAGGATGATCAGAATCGAAAACGCGTGGATTGACCGCGCGATGAAGCCTCGCGCGGGCGGCTCCGTACCTATGTTTTTCCTGGCTCATGCCGCCGTCAGCACGCAGTACGTGAAGGCGTTCACCTCGTGTGAGACCTTCTCGGACTTGACGGTGCCATCGACGATGATGCGGCAGCCGATCGTATCGCTATCGCCTTGTGCCACCACGTTTCCCACGATGGATGGCAGTGTGGTCGAGAGATCCATCGACCACGGCAGAGTGATGCCGTTGATGTGCTGTGGGTCGGCGTTGACGTCGAAATAGCTGATGTCGGCCACAGTCCCCGGCGCACCGAAGACCTCATACTTCAGATGCTTGGGGTTAAACGGCTTGCTGTCTTTGACTCTGGAGTCCGCATAGGACTGGCGCTTCTCCGAGCCGAAAATCCCATGCAACCGCGACACCGTGAATCCGCCGGCGGTGAGGACCGCGACGATCAGCAATGGGATCCACAGCCGTCCCAGGAGCTTCATCGCCCCGCCCCCGGAATTCCGCTTGGCTTTTCGAGCCCCGTTGGGCCCTTGGGACCCAGGTGCGGACTGGCGACCGAACCGCCGAAATCGGCCAGCTGGCTCGTTCACGCCCCCGGCTGCCTTCGGCGGCGACGTCGGACCGGGCTCGAACGTCGTGTTCGACCACCGCACCCCCTTCAACCCGTTCACAGACTCGCTCATGTCAACCGCTCGAACAGTACCCAAACCTCGATCGCACCACACCAGACCTGCGGCGGTCAGCTCGAACGAGCGGCGTTCGGCGAGTGCAACCAGATCTTGATGAGTAAACCATGCCATTGGTCCCGACATCAGATCTTTCGTAACCCGGTACGGGATCGTTACTCGTATCAAGTGCGTAAGGCACGCTAGCAATGCGTGGAATCCGCCCCCCGAGCGGGTGTTGTATGCGTCATTGTCCCGAGCAATGGTGACAGATATTACATTCCAACGAGATCCGGTGCAGAAGACGTCATCCGGCCGCCGTCAGCTAACGAAGTTCGAGCGGTTCGCTGAGGTGGCCGAACGCGCGATTTGTCGCCCACGCATCGGGATCGGGTGATCTGGCCAAGCGGCAATGGAGAACGGCGTAGTCGCGCGACGACATCGGCCCTCGCAGCCCGGTAGCTACCGCGCCGCGCGCGCATTTGCTGGGGGCGTCTGGCCGGCGTTTCCGGCCTGATCTGCGGGTCCACCTTCCGGCCGGTTCGGCGGTATTCCAGCGCGGCAACTAACGGGCAACGAGCGCGTAACTCGGTCGTTTTCTGGCCGTAGGTACCGTACTCTTGGCGGGCGGCAGACAGCCCATACCGTCGCTGCAGGTCACTGCACTCGAGGGCGCCAGCGCCCCAGCGTTGCGCCGCGCAACGAATTGCCAAGAGGTGTCACGAGTGCTTAACAGATCACATCAGGAACTTTGTCGAAACCTCCGACCGAGCCTGTAGGCCTCCAGTATGGTTTGGAACGACCCCACGTATATCGAGAGAACGCCTGGAGAACTGTGAGCACCAATCCGTTCGACGACGATAATGGCAGTTTTTTCGTGTTG
Source organism: Unio delphinus (assembly GCA_029339505.1). Classification (NCBI taxonomy): domain Eukaryota; kingdom Metazoa; phylum Mollusca; class Bivalvia; order Unionida; family Unionidae; genus Unio; species Unio delphinus. The sequence goes on along the minus strand of JAQISU010000971.1, from coordinate 56,404 downwards.
GTCAATGACGAGGAGCAACACAGCCTATGGCCGACGTTCGCCGATGTTCCCGCTGGATGGCGGGTGGTATACGGCGAGGCCGACCGGGCGGCGTGTCTCGACTACATCGAGCAGAACTGGCCGGATATCCGGCCGAAGAGTCTGCGCGAGCGGCTGGCAGCGGGTCGGAGTTTTGATAAGTAAACCGCCTGGGTATGGGGACTCGGGTGGAGCTTTGGGGGACTCACATGGAACGTGGTGAGCGGGCACATCCGCTGACGCGCGGGCAGCTTGATATTTGGCTCTCGCAGGAAACCGGTTTCGCGGGTACCGAGTGGCAGCTTGGTCTTTTGGTGTTGATCGAAGGTGCTGTCCACCACGATTTGCTGCAGCAGGCGATCAGGCAAGTGGTCGCGGAGGCCGAGTCCGGCCGGGTCGCGTTCTTCGAAGCCGACGGCCACGTTTTGCAAAAAGCGGTCGATTATCCGGATGCCGAGCTGGGCTTCTATGATTTCCGTGGCTCGGATGACCCCGTGCGAAAAGTCCGCGAAATGGCGTCCTCAATTCAGCGCACGCCAATGCCATTCTCGGGTCCGCTATTCATATTTACGTTATTCCAGACACAAGACAATGAATTCTATTTGTTCGCCTGCTGTCATCACATCGCGGTGGACGGCATGGGCATGGCCCTGGTCAGCCGTCGCGTCGCCACCGTCTACACGGCCCTGGTCAAGGGCGAGCCGGTGCCCGACGCGTATTTCGGCTCCTTGCAGGACCTGATCGACTGCGAGTCGGGTTACGAGGCCTCCGCCGACTACCAGGATGACCAGGCCTATTGGCAGCAACATCTGCCGACCGAAAGCGGATTCCATTACCGGCTGCCTCAACTCGCCACCGAGCGTGACCCGTATCTGACGTCGGCCTCGGTGCAGCTGGATCCGGCGGTTGTGAGCCGAATGCAGCAGTTGACGAAACAGCTGCGGGTGCGCCGGTATTCGGCCATTACCGCCGCTTGTGCGCTGTTGGTGCGCGGGTGGTCCGGAAACGCTTCCGAGGTGACGCTCGACTTCCCGGTCAGCCGCCGGGTGTCCGAGGCGTCGAAGACGCTGCCCGCGATGCTCGCCGGCGTTGTCCCACTGGTGTTGTCGACGCCGCCGGATTCGACGGTCGCCGACTTTGTCGCCCATGTCGACATTCGAATTCGGGAGCTGTTGCAACATCAGCGTTTCCCGGTGCATGCGCTGGAAGGTGAAGGCGGCGCCCGGCAGGGCGCCAATCGCGTGGGCGTCAACTTCATTCCGTCCCGCCTGACCCTGAACCTGGCCGGTGCGCCGGCACACGCGGGGTACACGAACCACGGCCCGGTGGGGCACTTCGGCTTCTTCTTCCTCGGCGCCGGCGACCAGCTTCACCTGAGTACGGCCGGTCCCGGGCAGCCGTTCGCGAACTTTGACGTCGCCGATCTGGCGGCGAAATTGCAGCAGGTGCTGCTGGCAATGGTCGAGGACCCGACGGCGACGCTGTCGTCGATCGAGGCGCTCGACGCTGACGACACGCTCCGCCTGGACGAGATCGGCAACCGGGCCGTCCTGACCGAGCTCGCGCCGGTGAAGGTGTCGATTCCGGCGACATTCGCCAAACACGTCGAGCGCACCCCCGAGGCAGTCGCGGTGACCTTCGAGGGCCGATCCACCACCTACCGGGAGCTCGACGAGGCCGCCAACCGGTTGGCGCACCTGCTGGTCGGCGAGGGCGTCGGCCCGGGTCATGTTGTGGCGCTTCAGTTCTCCCGTTCCGCTGACGCGATCATTTCGATCCTGGCCGTTTTGAAGACCGGTGCGGCCTATCTGCCGATCGACCCGGCACTCCCGTCGGCGCGCACCGAGTTCATGCTTGCCGACGCCGCGCCGACGGCGGCGGTGACCACTGCGGACCTGCGGGCGCGGCTGGACGGACAGGATCTGGTGGTCATCGACGTCGCCGATCCCCGCATCGCGGAGCAGCCCAGTACGGCCCTGCCGTCGCCGGACCCCGACAACATCGCCCACGTCATCTACACGTCCGGGACCACCGGCACGCCCAAAGGTGTTGCGGTTACCCACCACAACGTCACACAGCTGTTCGCCTGCTTCGATGCCGGCCTGCCGCGGACCGGGGTGTGGTCGCAGTGCCACTCGCTGGCCTTCGACTTCTCGGTGTGGGAGATCTGGGCCGCGCTGCTCGGGGGCCGGCGCCTGGTGGTGGTGCCGGAGTCGGTGACCCGCTCGCCAGAAGACTTCCACGCCTTGCTGGTTGGCGAACACGTCAGCGTGCTCACCCAGACGCCTTCGGCGGTCGGGATGCTGTCGCCGGAGGGGCTGGAGACGGCCGCGTTGGTGGTCGCGGGCGAGGCCTGCCCGCCCGAGGTGATGGATCAGTGGGCGCCCGGGCGCGTGATGGTCAACGGTTACGGCCCCACCGAGACGACGGTGTGCGTGGCGATCAGCGCCCCGCTGGTGCCGGGATCCGGTGTGGTGCCGATTGGCACGCCGGTTCCGGGTGCCGCCTTGTTCGTCCTGGACCGGTGGTTGAAGCCGGTGCCGCCCGGCGTGGTCGGTGAGTTGTACGTCGCCGGCGCCGGTGTGGCGTGCGGCTACGTGCGGCGAGCGGGTTTGACCTCGTCGCGCTTCGTGGCATGCCCGTTCGGGCAGCCGGGGGAGCGGATGTACCGCACCGGAGACCTGGTCTCGTGGGGCGACGACGGACAACTTCTTTATTTAGGACGTGCTGACGAGCAGGTCAAGATCCGCGGGTATCGCATCGAGCTGGGTGAGGTGCAAGCCGCCCTGGCCGCACTGGACGACGTCAAGCAGGCCGCGGTCATCGCCCGCGAGGACCGCCCCGGCGACAAGCGTCTGGTCGGCTATGTCACCGGCTCTGTCGACCCCGCCGCGGCCCGTGCCAAGCTGGCCGAGCGGCTGCCCGGCTACATGGTTCCCGCCGCGGTGGTCGTCCTGGAGACGCTGCCGCTGACGCCGAACGGCAAGCTCGACACCCGCGCGCTGCCGGCACCCGAATATCACAGTGTTGGCGGCGCTTACCGTGCTCCGACCACCGCGGTCGAAGAGGTGCTGGCCGGCATCTACTCCGAAATTCTTGGCCTCGAGCGGGTCGGGATCGATGACTCGTTCTTCGACCTGGGTGGCGACAGCATCCTGTCGATGCAGGTCGTGGCCAGGGCCCGGGCGGCCGGTGTGCTGCTGCGGCCGCGTGACATTTTCGTCGAGCAATCGGTGGCCCGGCTGGCCCAGGTGGCCAGCGTGGCCACCGGCGAGATCGGCGTGGCCGACGAGGGTCTCGGCGAGGTGGTGTCCACCCCGATCATCCGTTGGCTGCAAGACATCGACGGTCCGGTCGAGCAGTTCAACCAGTCGATGGTGGTGCAGGCCCCGACCGGCGTGACCGAGCCCGACGTGGCGGTGGTGCTGCAAGCGCTGGTGGATCGGCATGCCACCCTGCGGCTGCGGGCCGACGACGACGGCGCCGGTGGCTGGTCGCTGTGGGTGCCCGACGTCGGGTCCGTCGACGCCGCCGCCCACCTGCAATCGGTCGACGTGTTGACCGACAAGGCGCTCGTCGAGGCGCGGTCGCGGCTGAACCCGGCCACCGGGACGATGCTCAGCGCGCTCTGGGTCACCTCGACGTCGCAGTTGGCGTTGATCATTCACCACCTGGCCGTCGACGGCGTCTCGTGGCGAATCCTGTTGGAAGACTTGAACATCGCGTGGGCTCAGCATCACAGCGGGCAAGAGGTGGAGTTGCCCGCGCCGGGAACGTCGTTTGCCCGCTGGTCGGCACTGCTCGAAGAGCACGCCCGCGCCGAGGTCGTCGTGGCGCAGGCCGACGCCTGGCGACAGGTGGCGTCGACCCCGGCCGTGCTGCCGGCGATTCAGCCCGCGGTGGACACCCACGCCAACGCCGGACGGTTGTCGGTGGACCTGGACGTCGAGACCACTCGTCAGATCCTGGGTGAGGTGCCGGCCGCGTTTCACGCTGGGGTGCAAGACATTCTGTTGATCGCGTTCGGGTTGGCCTGGGCGGAATTCCTGGGCTCGCCGGGCAAGCCGCTCGGCATCGACGTCGAGGGTCACGGGCGCCACGAAGAGCTGACTCCCTACGTGGACCTGTCGCGTACGGTCGGCTGGTTCACCACCAAGTACCCCGTGTCGCTGACCGTGAGTGGGCTGGACTGGTCGCGCGTGGTCGACGGCGACCCGGCTCTCGGCACGGTGATCAAAGACGTCAAGGAACAGCTGCGGGCCCTGCCCGACGGGCTGACCTACGGTCTGCTGCGGTATCTGAACCCCGAGGTGGACCTCGCCGGAACCGACCCGGCGATCGGCTTCAACTACCTGGGCCGCATGGGCGCCTCGGCCGCCGAGCTCTCCGAGGACCTGTGGCGAGTCAGCCAGGAAAGCCTCGCTCTGGCCGGTGCGGCCGCGGCGATCCCAATGCCGTTGGCGCACACCGTCGAACTCAACGCCGGCACCGTCGACAGCGAAGCCGGACCGCATCTGCACGCGAACTGGACCTGGGCGCCGTCGGCACTGGACGACACCCAGATCAACCGGCTCAGCCAACTGTGGTTCGAGGCGCTGACCGGCATCTGCGCGCACGTCCGCCGCGGCGGCGGCGGCCTGACACCGTCCGATGTGGCGCCGGCGCGGCTGACCCAGCCGCAGATCGACGACCTGTCCCGGCAGTTGCGCATCGCCGACGTGCTCCCGTTGACCCCCGTGCAGCAGGGGCTGTTGTTCCACACCGCGCTCGCGGAGGGCTCCGGCGACGACCTGTACGCGGTGCAACTGGGCATCACGGTGACCGGCCCGCTTGACCAGAAACGGCTGCGCGAGGCCGTGCAGACGGTGGTGAACCGGCACCCCAACCTGGCGGCGCGGTTCTGCCAGCAGTTCGACGAGCCGATCCAGATCATCCCGGCCGAGCCCGTCATGGCGTGGCAGTACGCCGAAATCACCGGCGGCGAAGCGGAAGTCGACGAGCGGGTCGGGAGGCTGTGCGCCGACGAACGCGCCGCGGTGTGCGACATCGCCGACCAGCCCGCCTTCCGGGTGGCCTTGATCCGCACCGGGGACAACCGGCACCGGTTGGTGGTGACCATCCACCACATCGTGATCGATGGCTGGTCGCTGCCGATCCTGCTGCAGGAGATCTTCACTCTTTATTACGGGCAGCGGTTGCCGGCGCCCCCGTCGTATCGCAGCTTTGTCACCTGGCTGGCCGAGCAGGATCGCGATGCGGCGCAGGCCGCGTGGGCCGGCGTGCTGGCCGGCTTCGACACGCCCACCCTGGTGAGTCCGCCCGGGCAGGCAGCCGAGCGCGGCGTGGAGTCGTATCGGGTGCCCGCCGACACGACCCAGGCGCTCACCGAGCTGGCGCGCTCGAACCACACCACCGTCAGCAATGTGCTGCAGGCGGCGTGGGCGCAGGTCCTGATGTGGCTGACCGGCCACCACGATGTCGCGTTCGGCACCGCCGTTTCCGGCCGGCCGACCGAGTTGCCCGGCGCCGAAGCGCTGGTGGGTCTGCTGATCAACACGGTGCCGGTGCGGGCCAGCGCCACCGCGACCACCACGATCGCCGACCTGATGGCCCAGCTGCAGCGGTCGCACAGCGAGACCATCGAGTACGACCACCTGGCGCTGCGCGACATCCACCGCGTGACCGGTCACGACCAGCTGTTCGACACGCTGTTCCTCTACGAGAATTACCCGGTCGACGCCGGCGCGCTGCTGGGCGTCCACGAGCTGGTCATCACCGATTTCAGCAGCCGCGAATTCAACCATTACCCGCTGTCGGTGGTGGTGACGCCGGGCCACGAACTGAGCCTGCGCGTCGAATTCGACAGCCACGTCTTCGATGTCGCCACCGTCGATTCGCTGATCGAGCGGTTGCGCCGGGTGTTGGTCACGATGACCACCGACCCCACCCGCCGGCTGTCGTCGATCGATCTGCTCGACGGCGACGAGCATGCCCGGCTCGAGGAGTGGGGCAACCGGGAGGTGCTGACGCAGCCGACCAGCGCGCCGGTGTCGATTCCCGAACTGTTCGCCGCGCAGGTCGCCCGCGCCCCGGAGGCCGTGGCGGTCAACAGCGGGGACGGGTCGTGGACCTACCGCGAACTCGACGAGGCCGCAAACCGGTTGGCGCACGTGCTATCCGACCGCGGAGCCGGGCCGGGTGAGCGAGTTGCGGTGCTGCTCAACCGATCTGCCGAGGCGATCGTGACGCTGTTGGCGGTGCTGAAGACGGGCGCGGCGTATCTGCCGATGGATCCCGCGCACCCGACCGCGCGGATGGAGTTCATGCTGTCGGATTCCGCCCCGATCGCCGCCGTGACCTCCGCGGACCTGCGCCCGCGGCTGGAAAACGCCGACCTGCAGGTGATCGACGTCGAAGACCCGGCGATCGCCGCCGCGCCCAACACGGCGCTGGCCACACCCGCGGCCGATCACGTCGCCTACATCATCTACACCTCGGGCACCACCGGTAAGCCCAAGGGCGTGGCCGTCACGCACCGCAACGTGACCCAGTTGCTGGAGTCGTTGGACGCCGAGATGGAGCTGGGACAGGTTTGGACGCAATGCCATTCGCTGGCGTTCGACTACTCGGTGTGGGAGATCTGGGGCGCGCTGCTGCACGGTGGCCGCGTCGTCGTGGTGCCCGACTCGGTGGTGCGCTCGCCGGAAGACCTGCACGCCTTGCTGGTCAGCGAACAAGTCAGCGTCCTGAGCCAGACGCCGTCGGCGTTCTACGCGCTGCAAGCCGCCGACGCGCTGGCGCCCGAGCTGGGACAGCAGCTGAAGCTGCAGACCGTGGTCTTCGGTGGGGAAGCGCTTGAGCCACAACGCCTTCAGACGTGGCTGCACAACCACCCCGGCCTGCCGCGGATGATCAACATGTACGGCATCACCGAGACGACCGTGCACGCCTCGTTCCGGGAAATCGTGGACGCCGACGTCGAAAGCAACAACAGCCCCATCGGGGTGCCGCTGGCGCATCTGGCCTTCTTCGTGCTGGACGGCTGGCTGCGGCCCGTCGCGCCCGGGGTGGTCGGCGAGCTGTACGTGGCCGGCGCCGGCGTGGCGAGCGGATACGTCGGCCGTCCGGACCTGACGACGACGCGGTTCGTCGCCTGCCCGTTCGGCGGACCCGGCTCGCGGATGTATCGCACCGGGGACCTGGTGTCCTGGGGCACCGACGGACAGCTGCGCTACATGGGCCGCGCCGACAAGCAGGTCAAGATCCGTGGCTACCGCATCGAACTCGGCGAGATCCAGGCGGCGCTGGCCACTGTGGACGGCGTCTCGCAGGCCGCGGTGATCGCGCGCGAGGACCGTCCCGGCGACAAGCGCCTGGTCGGCTATGTCACCGGGACCGCGGACCCGACGGACATCCGCGCCCAGCTGGCCGAGCGGCTGCCGTCGTACATGGTGCCGGTCGCGGTGGTCGTCTTGGACGCGCTGCCGTTGACGGTCAACGGCAAGCTCGACACCCGCGCGCTGCCCTCGCCGGAATACTCCGACGTCGACAGCTACCGTGCCCCCAGCGACGCGATCGAGGAGATCCTGGCCGGCATCTACGCCCAGGTGCTCGGCGTCGAGCGGGTCGGCGTCGACGACTCCTTCTTCGACCTCGGCGGCGACAGCATCCTGTCGATGCAGGTGGTGGCCCGGGCCCGGGCGGCGGGTGTGATCTGCCGTCCGCGTGACATTTTCGTCGAGCAGACCGTGGCGCGGCTGGCCCGAGTGGCCCGCATGGGCGGCGACGGCGATGGCGCGGCCGACGAGGGTCTGGGTGAGGTCATTTCCACCCCGATCATTCGGTGGCTGCACGACACCGACGGTCCGGTCGAGCAGTTCAACCAGACGATGGTGGTGCAGGCCCCCGACGGAGTGACCGAAGCCGACGCCGCAATTGTGTTGCAGGCGCTGCTGGATCGGCACGCGATGTTGCGGCTGCGGGTCGATGACGACGGCGCCGGCGGTTGGTCGCTGTGGGTGCCCGAGGCCGGCTCGGTGGACGCCGCCGCGCTGCTGCGGTCGGCGGACGCGTTGTCCGACGAGGCGCTCGTCGAGACGAGGTCGCTGTTGAACCCGGCCGCCGGGGTGATGATGAGCGCGTTGTGGGTCGGTCCCACATCGCAGTTGGTGCTGATCGTTCACCACCTGGCCGTCGACGGGGTGTCGTGGCGAATCCTGTTGGAAGACTTGAACATCGCGTGGGCTCAGCATCACAGCGGGCAAGAGGTGGCGCTGCCGGTGCCGGGCACGTCGTTCGCCCGCTGGTCGTCGCTGCTGGACCAGCACGCGCGCGATCCCGAAATCGTCGCGCAGGCCGAGGCGTGGCGCCAGGTGGCCTCGGTGCCCGCCGCGCTGCCGGCGGCGCAGCCCGCGACGGACACATTCGCCACCGCCGGACAGCTGTCGGTCGGGCTGGACGTCGAGACGACCCGCCTGCTGTTGGGTGAGGTGCCGGCGGCGTTTCACGCTGGGGTGCAAGACATTCTGTTGATCGCGTTCGGTCTCGCCTGGGCCGAGTTCCTGGGCAACGGCGCACCGATCGGTATCGATGTCGAGGGCCACGGCCGCCACGAGGAATTGGCCGCCGATGTGGACCTGTCGCGCACGGTCGGCTGGTTCACCACCAAGTACCCGGTGTCGCTGTCCGTCGGTGAGCTGGGCTGGACCGAGGTCGTCTCCGGTGACACGGCGCTGGGCCCGGTGATCAAGGACGCCAAGGAGCAGCTGCGCGGCCTGCCCAACCCGCTGACCTACGGTGTGCTGCGCTACCTGAACCCCGATGTCGACCTGGATGGATCCGACCCGGCGATCGGCTTCAACTACCTGGGCCGTCTCGGCGCGGGCGCCACCGACCTCTCCGGTGACCTGTGGCAGGTCTCGGCCGACGACCTGCCCGCCGTGGCGGCGGCGACGGCCGTCGCGATGCCGCTGGCACACACCGTCGAACTCAACGCCGGCACCATGGACACCGAGGGTGGCCCGCAGCTGCAGGCCAACTGGACCTGGGCGTCCTCGGCGCTGGACCAGGCACAGATCGATCGCTTGAGCCAGTTGTGGTTTGACGCGCTGTCGGGCATCTGCGCACAGGTGCGCGCCGGTGGCGGCGGCCTGACGCCGTCCGACCTGGCGCCGGCGCGGATGAGTCAGCAGCAGATCGACGAACTGCAGCAAACCGATCAGATCGCCGACGTGTTGCCGCTGACCCCGCTGCAGCAGGGCCTGTTCTTCCACGCCAGCACGGCCGAGGACCTCGGCGTCAGTGGCGACGATCTGTACGCGGTGCAGCTCGACATCAGCATCAGCGGTTCCGTCGACCCGGACCGGCTGCGCGATGCGGTGCACACGGTCGTCACCCGGCACCCCCACCTGGTGGCGCGCTTCAGCGGTGACTTCTACGAGCCACTGCAGATTCTGCCGGCCGAACCCGAATTGACTTGGCAGTACCTCGAATTGGACGAGAGTGATGTCGACGACCAGATTGACCGGATTTCCGCGGCCGAACGCGGTGCGGTCTGCGATCTCGCCGACAAGCCGGCCTTCCGGGCGGCCCTGCTGCGTACCGCGGCAGACCAGTACCGGTTCGTGCTGACCAATCACCACATCGTGTTGGACGGCTGGTCGAAACCGCTTCTGCTGCAAGAGATTTTCGCCAGCTACTACGGCGCAAAGCTTCCCGCTGCCGTGTCGTACCGCAGGTTCGTCACCTGGCTGGCCGATCAGGATCGCAGCGCGGCCCGGGCGGCGTGGCGCGAGGTGTTCGACGGCTTCGACACCCCGACCCTGGTCGGCCCGCCGCAGCGGACGGGGCTCGGAGCGCGAGCCGTCGAGGAATTCCAGGTGTCCGCCGCGACCACGCAGGCGCTGAGCGAGCTGGCCCGGTCCTGCCGCACCACCGTCAGCACGGTGCTGCAGGCGGCCTGGGCCCAGTTGCTGATGCGGATGACCGGTCAGCCGGACGTCGCGTTCGGCACCGCGGTCTCCGGGCGGCCGACCGACCTGCCCGGCGCGGAATCCATTGTGGGCCTGATGATCAATACGGTGCCGATCCGGGCCAACCTCAACTCGGCCGAAACCATCGGCGACCTGCTCGACCAACTGCAAAGCGCTTACACGGAAACACTTGAGCACCAGTACTTGGGGTTGAACGAAATTCACCGAATCGCCGGGCATGAGCAGCTGTTTGACACTATGTTCGTCTACGAGAACTACCCGATCGACACCGCGGCGTTGTCGGGCGTTCAGGATCTGACGATCACCAAGTTCACGAACCGCGAGTACAACCACTACCCGCTGTCAGTGCAAGCCGTGCCCGGCCACGAACTAGGCCTTCGCATCGAATATGACACCGATGTCTTCGACAAGGCCAGTATCGAAACGTTGGTCGAGAGGTTGCGGCGCGTGCTGGTGGCCATGACTGACGATGCAGGGGACGAGTAATGGCCGATGGAAAACGCCGGCTGTTATCGATTGACCTTGCGGACGAGAGTGAGACCGCGCGGTTAGACGAGTGGGGCAACCGTGCGGTGTTGACCCGGCCGGCGTCGGCGGTCACGATGGCGGAGCTGTTCGCCGCGCAGGTCGCCAGCGGTCCGGAGGCCGTCGCGCTGGTATGCGGGGACCGGTCGTGGACCTACGGTGAGGTCGACGAGACCGCGGAGCGGCTGGCGCGGGTGCTGGCCGGTCACGGTGCGGGTCCGGGACAGTTTGTGGCGCTGCTGTTTTCGCGTTCAGCCGAGGCGATCGTGTCGATGCTCGCGGTGCACAAAGCCGGAGCCGCCTACCTGCCGATCGACCCCGCGCTGCCCGACGCGCGCGTGGAGTTCATGCTCGGCGATGCCACCCCGGTCGCGGCGATCACGACCGCGGCCCTGCGATCGCGGTTCGACGGGGCCGACCTGGTTGTCGTCGACTTCGACAACCCGGGCGACGACCCCGGCACCGAACTGTCGGCACCGGCGCCGGAGGATCTGGCGTACATGATCTACACCTCGGGCACGACCGGGGTGCCCAAGGGCGTGGCGATCGCCCACCAGAACGCGACGTCGCTACTGGAGAAGCTGCACTCCGCGGTGCCGGCCGGCCCGGGACAGATTTGGTCGCAATGGCATTCGTATAGCTTCGACGTCTCGGTGTGGGAGATCTTCGGCGCCCTGCTGCACGGCGGGCGATTGGTGATCGTCCCCGAAACGGTGGCCAGTTCACCCGAAGACCTGCACGCCCTGCTGCTCGCCGAAAACGTCAACGTCCTATGCCAAACCCCTTCTGCGGCAGCGATGTTGTCGTCGGAGGGCTTGGAGTCTGCAGCGGTGTTCGTGGCCGGCGAGGCGCTCCCGTCCGAGGTGGTGGATCGGTGGGCGCCGGGCCAGGTGTTGATCAATGCCTATGGCCCGACCGAGGGCACGATCTATGCCGCGATGAGTGCGCCATTGACGCCGGGTGCACCGGCGCCGATCGGGGTGCCCGTGCCGGGCGCGGCGTTGTTCGTGTTGGACAAGTTCCTGCGGCCGGCTCTCGAGGGTGTGACCGGTGAGTTGTACATCGCCGGTCGCGGGGTGGCCTGCGGCTATCTGCGCCGGACGCCGCTCACCGCGTCGCGCTTTGTCGCCTGCCCGTTCGGTGGTCCCGGCGCGCGGATGTATCGCACCGGCGACCTGGTGCGCTGGGGTGCCGACGGTCAGTTGCAGTACCTGGGGCGGGCCGACGAGCAGGTCAAGATCCGCGGCTATCGCATCGAATTGGGCGAGGTACAAGCGGCTTTGGCCGGCCTCGACGGGGTGCAGGCCGCGGTGGTGATCGCTCGCGAGGATCGTCCCGGCGACAAGCGTCTGGTCGGTTATGTCACGGTCACCGCGGATGTCGACACTGCGCAGATGCGCACCGAGCTGGGCGAACGGTTGCCGGCCTACATGGTCCCTTCGGCGATCGTCGTGCTCGACACACTGCCGCTGAACGTGAGCGGCAAGCTCGACAAACGGGCCCTGCCGGCACCCGAATACGCCAGCGGCGGCGAATATCGCGCGCCGTCCGACGCGATCGAGGAGCTCCTGGCCGGGATCTACGCCCAGGTGCTGGGCGTCGAGCGGGTCGGTGTCGACGACTCCTTCTTCGACCTGGGCGGCGACAGCATCCTGTCGATGCAGGTCTCGGCGCGCGCCCGCGCGGCCGGCGTATTGTGCCGTCCCCGAGACATTTTCGTCGAGCAGACCGTGGCCCGGCTGGCCCGGGTGGCCACGATGACCGACGGCGCTGACGGCGTCGTCGACGAGGGCATCGGGGACGTGGTCGCCACCCCGATCATCCGCTGGCTGCAGGGCGTGGTGGGCCCCGTCGAGCAGTTCAACCAGACGATGGTGGTGCAGTCCCCATCCGGAGTGACCGAGGCCGACGTCGCACCGGTGCTGCAGGCGTTGGTCGATCGGCATGCCACCCTGCGGTTGCGGGTCGAGGACGACGATGCCGGCGAATGGTCGCTTCAGGTGCCCGAAGTCGGGACGGTGGATGCCGCGGCTTTGCTGCAGTCGGTCGACGTGTTGTCCGACGAGGCGCTCGTCGAGGCGCGCTCGCGGTTGAACCCGGCCGCCGGAATCATGTTGAGCGCGTTGTGGGTTGGTTCCACGTCGCAGTTGGTGCTGATCATTCATCACCTGGCCGTCGACGGGGTTTCGTGGCGAATCCTGTTGGAAGACTTGAACATTGCCTGGGCTCAGCATCACAGCGGCCAGCCGCTGGCGTTGCCCCCGGGTGGGACGTCGTTCGCCCGCTGGTCGTCGCTGCTCGAGGAGTACGCGCAGCGCCCCGCGGTCGTGGAGCAGGCCGAGGCGTGGCGGCGAGTGGCCTCGGTGCCGGCTGCGCTGCCGGCCGTGCGCCCGGAAGTAGACACCTACGTCACCGCCGAACAGCTGTCGGCCGAGCTTGACGTCGAGACGACCCGCCTGCTGTTGGGTGAAGTTCCGGCGGCGTTTCACGCTGGGGTGCAAGACATTCTGTTGATCGCGTTCGGGTTGGCCTGGGCGGAGTTCCTGGGCACCGGCGCACCGGTCGGCATCGGCGTCGAGGGTCACGGCCGCCACGAGGAGTTGGCTCGGGGCGTCGACCTGTCGCGCACGGTCGGCTGGTTCACCACCAAGTACCCGGTGTCGCTGGCCATCGGCGGCCTGGACTGGGCCAAGGTGGTCGCCGGTGACACGGCGCTGGGCCCGGTGATCAAGGACGCCAAGGAGCAGCTGCGCGGCCTGCCCGATCCACTGACCTACGGTCTGCTGCGCTACGCGAACGACGACGTCGACCTGCAGGGCGGCGACCCGGCGATCGGCTTCAACTACCTGGGCCGGCTGGGTGCCGGCACGGCCGCGGAGCTCTCCGGGGATCTGTGGCGGATCTCCGAAGAGGGCCTGTCGGTCGCCGGCGCGGCCACCGCGGTGCCGCTGCCACTCATGCACACCGTCGACCTCAACGCGGGCACGATGGACACCGAAGCGGGCCCGCACCTGCACGCCAGCTGGACCTGGGCGCCCTCGGCGCTGGACAGCGAGCAGATCAGCCGGCTCAGCACGCTGTGGTTCGAGGCACTCAGCGGCATCTGCGCGCACGTGCGCAATGGCGGGGGCGGCCTGACGCCGTCCGACCTGGCGCCGGCACGGCTGACTCAGCAGCAGCTCAACCAGCTCGAGCAGCAGTACCATCTCGCCGACGTGCTGCCGCTGACGCCCGTGCAGCAGGGTCTGCTGTTTCACGCCAGCGTCGCCCAGGGCGGCGACAACGGCGACGACGTCTACGCGGTGCAGCTGGGTATCACCATCGCCGGAGACATTGAGCCGCAGCGGCTGCGCGAGGCGGTGCAGACGGTGGTCAACCGGCACCCCAACCTGGCGGCCCGGTTCTCCGCGCAGTTCGAGGAGCCGGTCCAGGTCATACCCGCCGAGCCCGTCATGGCCTGGCGCTACATCCAGCTGGACAGCGACGAAGCCGGCCACGACGAGCAGATCGAGCGGCTGTGCGCCGACGAACGCGACGCGGTCAGCGACCTGCTCGGAAAGCCCGCGTTCCGCGCGGCGTTGATCCGCACCACCGAGAACAAGCACCGGTTCGTGCTCACCAACCACCACATCGTGATGGACGGGTGGTCGCTGCCGATCCTGCTGCGCGAAATCTTCGCCAGCTATTTCGGGGAGCGGCTGCCGGCGCCCGCGTCGTACCGCAGCATTCTGACCTGGCTCGCCGAGCAGGACCGCCCCGCGGCTCAGGCGGCGTGGCGCGAGATGTTCGAAGGCTTCGACAACCCGACCTTGGTCGGCCCCGCCACCCGGATGGCGCTGGGGCGGCGACGCGTCGACTCGTACCGAGTCTCCGCCGAGACCACCCGCAAACTGAGCACGCTGGCCCGTTCCTGCCACACCACCGTCAACACGGTGCTGCAGGCCGGGTGGGCGCAGCTGCTGATGTGGCTGACCGGCCAGCGCGACGTCGCCTTCGGCACCGCCGTCTCGGGACGGCCCCCCGAGGTGCTCGGCTCGGAATCGATTGTCGGCCTGCTGATTAACACCGTTGCGGTGCGGGCCAACACCACCGTGGCCACCACGATCGCCGACCTGCTCGACCAGCTGCAGACCGCGCACAACAACCGGCTCGAGCACGAGCACCTGGGATTGTCCGACATCCACCGCGCCACCGGCCACGACCAGTTGTTCGACACGTTGTTCCTGTACGAGAACTACCCGATCGACACCAATGTGCCGGTGGGCGTGCACGAACTGGCCATCGCCGACGTCAGCAACCGCGAATACAACCACTACCCGCTTTCCGTGATGGCCTTGCCGGGCCACGAGTTGGGCATCCGCGTCGAGTACGACACCGAGGTGTTCGACCCGGCCAGCATCGAAACGCTGGTGGCGCGGTTCCAGCGGGTGCTGTTGGCGATGACCGCCGACTCGACCCAGCGGCTGTCGTCGATGGACGTGCTGGATGCCGGTGAGCATGCACGCCTGGACGAGTGGGGCAACCGCGCCGTGCTGACCCAGCCGGACGAGGGCACCACGATCCCGAAGATGTTCGCCGCGCAGGTGGCGCGTACCCCGGACGGGGTGGCGCTGGTGGACGGCGAGCGGTCGTGGACCTACCGCGAGCTCGACGAGGCGGCCGAGCGGTTAGCGCGGGTGCTGGTCAGCAAGGGCGCGCGCCCGGGCGAATGCGTGGCGCTGCTGTTCAACCGGTCGGCGGAGGCGATCATCGCGATGGTGGCGGTGCTCAAGTCCGGGGCGGCCTATCTGCCGATCGACCCGGTCATGCCCGACGCGCGACTGGAGTTCATGCTCGGCGACGCCACCCCGGTCGCCGCGGTCACCAGTGCGACCATGCGGTCGCGCTTCGACGGGGCGGATCTGGCGGTCATCGACGTCGACGACCCAGAGCTGTCGATCCCGTCGGACGTCACCCTGCCGGACGTGGCGCCGCAGGATCTGGCGTACACGATCTACACCTCGGGCACGACCGGGGTGCCCAAGGGCGTGGCGATCACCCACCACAACGCGACCTCGTTGCTGGAAGCACCCGATCCGGGCGCGCCGACCGGGCCGGGGCAGGTGTGGTCGCAGTGGCACTCCTACAGCTTCGACGTCTCGGTGTGGGAGATCTTCAACGCCCTGCTGCACGGTGCCCGGCTCGTCGTGGTGCCCGATTCGGCGGCGGCGTCGGCCCACGAGCTGCGCGACCTGCTGATCGCCGAGAAGGTGACCGTGGTGGGTCAGACCCCGTCGGCGCTGGCGATGATGCCGGGCGAGGGGCTGGAGTCCGCGACGTTGGTGATGGCGGGGGAGGCATCCCCGAACGAGATCGTGGACAAGTGGGCGCCGGGACGGGTGATGATCAACGCCTACGGCCCGACCGAAGCCACGATCTACGCCGCGATCAGCGCGCCGATGAAGGCCGGCGAGGGCGCCCCGATCGGTGTGCCGGTGCCGGGTGCGGCGTTGTTCGTGCTGGACAAGTGGCTACGACCCGCCCCCGAGGGCGTGGTCGGTGAGTTGTACATCGCCGGCCGGGGCGTGGCCGTCGGCTACCTGCGCCGGGCCGGTCTGACCGCGTCGCGGTTCGTCGCGTGCCCGTTCGGTGGTCCCGGGTCGCGCATGTATCGCACCGGCGACCTGGTGCGCTGGGGCGCCGACGGACAGTTGCAGTACCTGGGGCGGGCCGACGAGCAGGTCAAGATCCGCGGCTTCCGCATCGAACTCGGCGAGGTTCAGGCCGCGCTGGCCGCCCTCGACGGGGTGCAGGCCGCGGCGGTGATCGCGCGCGAAGATCGGCCGGGTGACAAGCGTCTGGTCGGGTACATCACCGTCACCGGCGATGTGGACACCGCCCAGATGCGCAACGCGCTGGGCGAGCGGCTGCCGGGCTACATGGTTCCGACGGCGGTCGTCGTGCTCGACACGTTGCCGCGGACCGTCAACGGCAAGCTCGACAAACGCGCCCTGCCGGCACCGGAATACCAGAGTGCGGTCCGCTACACCCCGCCCGCGACACCCACCGAGGAGATCGTCGCCGGGATCTACGGCCAGGTGCTCGGTATCGAGCGGGTCGGAGTCGAGAACTCCTTCTTCGACCTGGGCGGCGATTCGCTGTCGGCGATGCGGGTCGTCGCCGCGATCAACACCGCGTTCGATTCCAACCTCTCGGTGCGCACGCTGTTCGAGGCGCCGTCGGTTCGCACCATGAGCCAGCGCCTGGACAGTGACGACGACTCGGACGAGACGGATGCCAACGGCCCGAGTTACGTTGCCGTGCACGGCCGCGACACCGAGGGGCTTCGTGCCAGCGACCTCACGCTGGACAAGTTCATCGACGAGACGACACTGCTCACCGCTCCGACGCTGCCGGGCCCGAGCGCCGAAGCGCGCACCGTGCTGTTGACCGGGGCGACCGGCTTCCTGGGGCGCTACCTCGCGCTGGAGTGGCTCAAACAACTGAAACGTGTTGACGGCAAGCTGATCTGCCTGGTGCGCGCCGGCTCCGACCAGGAGGCATGGCGTCGTCTGGAGAAGACATTCGACAGCGGCGACCCGCGGTTGGTGGACCACTTCCACCAGCTGGCCGCCGACCACCTCGAGGTCGTCGCCGGCGACAAGGGCGAAGCCAACCTGGGCCTCGACGAGCAGACCTACCAACGACTGGCCGACACCGTCGATCTGATCGTCGACTCGGCCGCCGTGGTCAACCAAGTACTGCCCTACCGAGAGCTGTTCGGGCCCAACGTCGTTGGCACCGGCGAACTGATCAAGTTCGCACTGACCTCGCGGATGAAGCCGTACGCCTACGTGTCGACCTCCGACCTCGGCCGCCAGGTCGAGCCGGCGTTGTTCACCGAGGATGCCGACATCCGGGTGATCAGTCCTACCCGCGTCCTGGACGGCAGCTTCGCCAACGGCTACGGCAACAGCAAGTGGGCCGGCGAGGTGCTGCTGCGGGAGGCCAATGAGCAGTTCGGGCTTCCGGTTTCGGTGTTCCGCAGCGGCATGATCCTGTCCGACGTCAGCTACGCGGGCCAGTTCAACATGACAGACGTCGTCACCCGGATGATCCTGAGCCTGGTGGCCACCGGCGTCGCGCCCGGTTCGTTCTACAAGCGCGACGAGAACGGCAACCGGCAGCGGGCGCATTACGACGCGCTGCCGGTCGAGTTCGTCGCCGAGTCGATCGCCACCCTCGGGGCCCAAGTGGTCGACGGGTTCGAGACCTACCACGTGATGAACCCGCACGACGACGGCATCGCAATCGACACCTGTGTCGACTGGCTGATCGAGGCCGGCTATCCGATCCAGCGCATCGACGACTTCGCGGAGTGGGTGCGGCAATTCGAGACCGGCCTGCGGGCCCTGCCGGACCGGCAGCGTCAGCACTCCGTGCTGCAGATGTTGCAGCTGATGCTGCATAACCCCGAGCAGATACAACCCCTCGAGCCGACCCGCGGGTCGTTCGCGCCGACCGACCGGTTCCGTGCCGCCGTGCAGGAAGCGAAAATCGGTGCGGACAACGACATTCCGCGCATCTCGGCACCGGTGATCATCAAGTACGTCACCGACTTGCAGCTGGTGGGACTGCTGTAATCCCAACTGCCACAAGCTAGTTGACTAGGCGGCGACGGCCGGCCCCGACTGAGTGGTTGTTGCCGTGGTGCCCGTCCTGCGTAACCGGGCCCGCAGCTTTGCCAGGGTGAATTTCTGTGCGTCGGCGTCGTAGAAGAACTGCATCGTCCGGAACGGGTAATAGAGCAGCAGCAGGGTGGCGATCGTCGTATGCGCCGTCGGGCTCTTGATGCCGTGCAATTGGGTCGTCCGGGTGTAACGCGTGGCGTACCGGTAAAACTCGCGCGGCGGGGATTCCACCCGCCGGCCGGAGATGTCGGCGACCATGGCCGGCTCATAGGAAATCTCGAAATCGTTTTTGAACAGCGTCAGCGCCAGGTCGATATCTTCGTGCAGGCGCACTTCGGGGTCCAGCTGCGTCTGAAGCCGGACGCCCTTCCACGCCGTCGCGCGAATTGCCATGTTGCAGCCAAGCAGAAACCGCTCGGTCTTGACGTATTTGTGGAGGAAGTGGCGAAGCGTGGAATCGACCCAGAACAGGAAGCCCCGGAATGGCAGGTCGTAAATGGCGATCGGACCGCTCGCGGCGTCGATGTCGGGGTCGGAGAAGCAGCGGCGCACCGTCTCGACCCAATCCGGCGGAATGACGGTATCGGCGTCGATGCGGCCGAAGACGTCGCCGCGGGCCTGATCGAACCCGTAGTCGCGGGTCGGCGCGAGGCCCTGATGGGTGTTCTGGTTGAGCAGCTGGATGTCCAGGTGCGGCGCCTTTGCCTGATACCTGCGCACAATCGCCACGGTGTCGTCGGTCGACTTGTTGTTGACGACGATTATTTCGTCCGGCGCCGAGGTCTGGGCGATGCACGATTCCAGGCATTTGCCGATGAACCGCTCTTCGTTATAGGCGGGAATGACGATTGAGACCGAGGGCTGTTGCGCCATGGCTTACACACCAATCTGCGGACGTGCGGGGACAGCCAGCGCCTTAGGCGGCCGGCCCCGAATTCAGCTGTGGGGGCGAATAATTCATTGCGCCCTTTTCCTAAAACCGTAGTTGTATTGGGCGCTGCGCATCGGGGCGAACAGCCGCATTGTCGTGGAACGTTCACCGGCAAACGCCCGTCGTTCAACACGTGTCTATCTGCGCAGTGCTGACTACGATTAGCCGTGAAGCGCGAAGACGTTCCGCCAGTTGATCGGAGTGCTCACACGATGACAACAGCCCGCGTCCCCGGACTGCCGCTCGGCGAGGCCAAGGCCGCCGCCGACGAGGCGGCCGTCCCCGACTACATGGCCGAGCTCAGCATCTTCCAGGTGCTGCTGAATCATCCGCAGCTGGCACGCGCGGTCAACGACCTGCTGGCGACCATGCTGTGGCACGGTTCGCTGGACGCCCGGTTGCGGGAGCTGGTGATCATGCGGGTCGGTTGGCTCACTGCGTGCGAGTACGAATGGACGCAGCACTGGCGCGTCGCCACCCGGTTGGGCGTGACGACCGACGACCTGCTCGGTGTGCGCGATTGGCAACGCTACGACGCATTCGGGCCGACCGAGCGCGCGGTGCTGGCGGCCACCGACGACGTGGTGCGCGATGGTGCGGTCAGTGCCGAGAGCTGGGCGGCGTGCGAACGCGAATTGCGGGGCGACAAAACGACTCTCGTGGAGCTCGTCACCGCGATCAGCGCGTGGCGGATGGTGTCGTCGATGCTGAAGAGCCTGGACGTTCCGCTGGAGGAGGGCGTGGCGGGCTGGCCGCCCGACGGGTGCTCACCCGCGAGTTGATTGCCATGCCCGGCAATAACTCCTAGCGTCGAGGAATGCGGACCAGAGTCGCCGAGCTGCTCGGTGTGGAGTTCCCGATATGCGCCTTCAGCCACTGTCGCGACGTCGTCGCCGCGGTCACCAACGCGGGCGGATTCGGCGTCCTGGGTGCGGTCGCACACAGCCCGCAGCGGCTGCGCAGCGAGCTGACCTGGATCGAGGAGCAGACCGGCGGCAAACCCTACGGCGTTGACCTGCTGTTGCCACCCAAATACGTCGGCGCCGACCAGGGCGGTATCGACGCCAAGCAGGTCCGGGAGCTGCTGCCGGAGGAGCACCGCGCGTTCCTCGAAGACCTGCTCGCCCGCTATGGCATCACGGCACCTGCCGAACCGCCGCGCGCGTCGGGCGGCGGCCTCAACATCTCGCCCAAGGGCTACGAGCCACTCCTGGAAGTGGCCTTCGCACATGACATTCGGCTGATCGCCAGCGCGCTCGGCCCGCCGCCGGCCGACCTCGTCGAACGCGCGCACAGCCACGACGTGCTGGTCGCCGCGCTGGCCGGCACCACCGCGCACGCGCGACGGCACGCCGCCGCGGGCGTCGACCTGATCGTCGCGCAGGGCACCGAAGCCGGCGGCCACACCGGCGAGGTGGCGACGATGGTTCTGGTTCCCGAAGTCGTCGATGCCGTCGCGCCGGTCCCGGTGCTGGCGGCGGGCGGGATCGCGCGCGGACGCCAGATCGCGGCGGCCCTGGCCCTGGGCGCCGAGGGTGTGTGGTGCGGCTCGGTCTGGCTGACCACCGAGGAAGCCGAGACCGACCCGGTGGTCAAGGAGAAGTTCCTGGCCGCCAGTTCGTCGGACACCGTGCGATCGCGGTCGATGACGGGCAAGCCGGCGCGGATGCTGCGGACGGCCTGGACCGAGGAATGGGAGCGGCCGGAAAACCCGGCTCCGCTCGGCATGCCGTTGCAGACCACCCTGGTCACCGAACCGCAGGTACGCATCAACCAGGCGGCCGCCCATCCCGGCGCCAAGGCGCGGGAACTGGCGACCTATTTCGTCGGCCAGGTGGTCGGTTCGCTCGACAAGGTCCGGCCGACCCGTTCGGTGATGCTCGACATGATCGAGGAGTTCGCCGAAACGATCGGACGGCTGGAGAGCTTGGCCGACGACTGACCCGGCGGGTGAACCGCGCCACCCAGGATCCGCGTTTTTGCAGCTCAGCGGCACAAAGCCTGATGAAAAGCTGTGAAGACGCCTAAAAGTTGCGCAACACGGGCCAGATCACATTGACCTGGTTGGGGCCCTCGTGGAGTATTTACCGCAGCACCTCGTTAGGTGAGGCGGCTACACGAACACAGGCCACTGACCCCGAACGTCGAAAGACGCCCAAGGTCAGGACAGCTCCTCCCGGCTTAAGGGTTGAGCCAAAGTGGCTTCCGGAGTTCCGGACACGTCGTGTGGTGCCAAAGCTCTGACGAGAGGGGTGCGGATTTCCGGCGGTCGCCGGTTTCTGAACTCCTTGTGGTGCGCGCAAGTAGGCGCGGGTAACCGCACGCGCCGTGGCCGTAGAGGAGGTGAGGGACGCATGAGTTCCAGTGGCAGTCCGGATGGATATCCGGGACACGCTCCGTCCCAATCCGACCTCCGGCCCGGCGCCTCGAGCTAGCGAATCGCCTTACCGCTCAAGCGTTCTCGGATCGGAACCCCTGACGGGTCGGGACACACCAAAGTCCATCAGTACCCGTTTGCAATTCCGT
The DNA here is from genome assembly GCA_029339505.1 of Unio delphinus. Lineage (NCBI taxonomy): Eukaryota > Metazoa > Mollusca > Bivalvia > Unionida > Unionidae > Unio > Unio delphinus. The sequence goes on along the minus strand of JAQISU010000971.1, from coordinate 34,742 downwards.
TAGGAGACGATCATGACCGCAGTACTCTTCGACGAAGTAGTTGCCGTAGCACCCGTCCGCAACCTGCGCGTCGTGCGCGACACCACCCCGACGCTTGCGCCCGCCGCCAAGAAGGACGCCCGGCCCGCTGACGCCGGATTCTTCGGCGCTGGCGACCCGCTGGTGGCCGGAGCCGCTCGCCTGCTGAGCGTCCCCGTTCGCCACGTCTACGCGGCGCTGTGGCGCGTCGGGTTCATCGAGGTCCGTTGACGAGCTTGCCGACCGCGAGACTGCATCTGCCGACGTTCCAACTCGGCGTTTGCGTAGGCAGTTGCAGTCTCGCGGTACAGTAAAGCGGCGTCGATCCGGCCATCACCGGGGAGCTTTCGGAAGAACAGCCCGCACGGCCCAGTAGACCCGAACGGGTAGGCCCGTCACAGCCCGAATTCGAGCGGCCACGCGTAAGCGCGGCAAGCGGGGTGGTACCGCGGTGCTCGCGCAGGTTGCGCGACCTCGTCCCCGGCCTGACCGTAGGCACGCAGGAGACGACGCGCACCGTGACCGAAAACGTTGACGCCAGGGCTTATCCGAAGCTGGCCGGGGGAGCCCCCGACTTCCCGGCGCTGGAACTCGGGGTCCTCGACTACTGGACTCGCGACGACACCTTCCGGGCCAGCATCGCGCACCGCGACGGCGCCGAAGAGTACGTGTTCTACGACGGGCCACCCTTCGCCAACGGGCTGCCGCACTACGGGCACCTGCTCACCGGCTACGTGAAAGACATTGTCCCGCGGTATCGCACGATGCGCGGCTACAAGGTGGACCGCCGATTCGGCTGGGACACCCACGGGCTGCCCGCCGAGCTGGAAGTCGAACGCCAACTGGGCATCACCGACAAATCCCAGATCGACGACATGGGCATCGCCGCGTTCAACGAGGCCTGCCGGGAATCGGTGTTGCGCTACACCGACGAGTGGCAGGCCTACGTCACCCGCCAGGCGCGCTGGGTTGACTTCGACAATGACTACAAGACGCTGGATCTGCCCTACATGGAGTCGGTGATCTGGGCGTTCAAACGGCTGTGGGACAAGGGCCTGGCCTACGAGGGCTACCGGGTGTTGCCGTACTGCTGGCGCGACGAAACCCCGTTGTCCAACCACGAATTGCGGATGGACGACGACGTCTATCAGAGCCGTCAGGACCCGGCTTTGACGGTCGGCTTCAAGATCGTCGGGGGCGAGTTGGACGGCGCCTATCTGCTGGTGTGGACGACGACGCCGTGGACCCTGCCGTCCAACCTGGCCGTTGCCGTCAACCCGGACGTGACCTACGTCCAGGTCAAGGTCGGGGATCGGCGCTTCGTGCTGGCCGAGGCGCGGCTGGGCGCCTACGCCAAAGAGCTCGGCCTCGAACAAGGAGAGGCGCCCGAGGTGCTCGGCAGCTATGCCGGCGCCGACCTGTTGGGGACCCGCTACCTGCCGCCGTTCGCGTATTTCATGGACCCAGAACCGGGGCGAGCCAAGGCGTTCCAGGTGCTGCCGGGCGACTTCGTCACCACCGAGGACGGCACCGGGATCGTGCACATGGCGCCGGCCTACGGTGAGGACGACATGGCGACCACCGACAAGGTGGGCATCGTGCCGGTCACCCCGGTCGACTCCAAGGGCCGGTTCGACGCCACCGTCCCGGATTACCGGGGGCAGCACGTCTTTGACGCCAACCCACACATCATCCGCGACCTGAAGAACCAGAGCGGGCCGGCCGCGGTGAACCTGCCGGTACTGATCCGCCACGAAACCTACGAGCACCCCTACCCGCACTGCTGGCGATGCCGCAATCCGCTGATCTACCGGGCGGTGTCCTCGTGGTTCGTCACGGTCAGCGAATTCCGGGATCGCATGGTCGAACTCAACCAACAGATCACCTGGTACCCCGAACACGTCAAGGACGGCCAATTCGGTAAGTGGCTGCAGGGCGCCCGAGACTGGTCGATCTCGCGAAATCGCTACTGGGGCACCCCGATTCCGGTGTGGAAATCCGACAACCCGGAATACCCGCGCATCGACGTCTACGGCAGCCCCGACGAGCTGGAGCGCGACTTCGGGGTGCGGCCCACCAATCTGCACCGGCCCTACATCGACGAGCTCACCCGGCCCAACCCGGACGACCCCACCGGCGCCAGCACGATGCGCCGCATCCCCGACGTGCTCGACGTGTGGTTCGACTCGGGCTCGATGCCGTATGCCCAGGTGCACTACCCGTTCGAGAATGCGGACTGGTTCGACACCCACTATCCGGGCGACTTCATCGTCGAGTACATCGGGCAGACCCGCGGCTGGTTCTACACGCTGCATGTGCTGGCCACCGCATTGTTCGACCGGCCCGCGTTCAAAACCTGTGTGGCACATGGGATCGTGCTGGGCTCCGACGGCCAGAAGATGAGCAAGTCGCTGCGCAACTACCCGGACGTCAGCGAGGTGTTCGACCGCGACGGCTCCGACGCGATGCGGTGGTTCCTGATGGCCTCGCCGATCCTGCGCGGCGGCAACCTGATCGTCACCGAGCAGGGCATCCGCGAGGGCGTGCGTCAGGTGCTGCTGCCGCTGTGGAACGCCTACAGCTTCCTGGTCCTCTACGCGCCCAAAGTCGTTACCTGGCGCACCGATTCGGCCAATGTGCTGGACCGCTACATCCTGGCCAAGCTGGCGGTGCTGCGCGACGAGCTGACCGGCTCGCTGGACGTCTGCGACATCTCCGGGGCCTGCGAGCAGCTGCGTCAGTTCACCGAGGCGCTGACGAATTGGTATGTGCGCCGGTCACGTTCGCGGTTCTGGGAGGAAGACCCCGACGCCATCGACACGCTGCACACCGTGCTGGAGGTCGCTTCGCGACTGGCCGCCCCGCTGCTTCCGCTGGCCACCGAGATCATCTGGCGCGGCCTGACCGACGGACGGTCGGTGCACCTGACCGACTGGCCGCAAGCCGACGGGCTGCCGGCGGACGCCGGGCTGGTCGCCGCGATGGACCAGGTCCGCGAGGTGTGCTCGGCCGCGTCGTCGCTGCGGAAGGCCAAGAAACTGCGGGTGCGACTGCCCCTGCCGAAACTGACTGTCGCAGTGGAGGATCCACGGCAGCTGGAGCCGTTCACCGACTTGATTGCCGACGAGCTCAACGTCAAGAGCGTGGAGCTGACCGACGCGATCGACACCTACGGCCGCTTCGAGCTCACCGTCAACGCGCGGGTCGCCGGGCCGCGGCTGGGCAAGGACGTGCAAGCCGCGATCAAAGCGGTCAAGGCCGGCGAGGGCGTCGTCAACCCCGACGGCACCCTGACGGCCGGCCCCGCGGTGCTGCAGCCCGAGGAGTACAGCTCGCGGCTGGTGGCCGCCGATCCGGAGTTCACCGCGGCGCTGCCCGGGGGAGCCGGTCTGGTCGTGCTGGACGGCACGGTGACCCCGGAGCTGGAGGCCGAAGGCTGGGCCAAGGACCGGATCCGCGAGCTGCAGGAGCTACGCAAGTCGACCGGGCTGGACGTCTCCGACCGCATTCGGGTGGTGATGTCGGTGCCCGCCGAGCGGGCCGACTGGGCGCGCGCGCACCGCGACCTGATCGCGGGTGAGATCCTGGCCACCAGTTTCGAATTCGGCGATCCCGGTGACGCGGCGGAGATCGGCGACGGCGTGCGGGTGAGCCTCGCCAAGGCCTAGTTGCGCGTCGAGGCGGCCGCCAGCGTGACGTAGTCCATGGTGAAGCCGCCGCCGAGCGCGTCGATGACGGCTCCCACGGCTTCACGCACGGTTGCGACCTCGTCCGGCCCGAGCAGGGTGAGCTGGCCGGTGGTGGCCAGGTGGTCCAGCCATTCGTCGCGGGTGTACCGCCGCTGCCATTCGAACCGCCACTGCTCGGGTTCGGTGAAACCGCCGGCGCTGCGCACTCCGTCGACGGCCCTGGTGAGATTTTGCTCTTGCAGTTGGGCGCCGGGCATGTGCAGCGGCGCGTCGGGCGCGACGCGCTTCAGCACATCGTCGAAGGCCTGAGCGATCTCGCCGGGTGGGTCGAAGACATGCCAGTAAGTGGCCAGCAGCCCGTGGGGCCGCAGCACCCGTGCCGCCTTGGCAGCGCCCTGCACGGGATCCACCCAATGCCAGGCTTGCCCGGCGACCACCGCGTCGAAAGTCCGCCCGGCCGCATCCCAGGTCTCGAAGTTGCCGATCTCGACCTCGATGCCGCTGCGCCTCGCGACCTCGGCCATCCGAGGGTCCGGGTCGACGCCGAGGACGGTGACACCGGCCTCCCGGTACTGCCGCGCGCCAATACCGGTACCGCAGCCGACGTCCAGGAATTCGGCGCCGGGGCTGGCGGCGATGACGCGCTGTATCAGTGCGTCGGGGTAGCGGGGCCTGGCCCGGTCGTAGCGGTCGGCATCCACTCCGAAGGACTCCGCGACGTCGCGCAGCAGGTGCGGCTGCCGGTCGGAAGAAGGCGAGGGTTCTGTCGACACAGGAGGCATGTGTCCCGTTGTACCCCTTGACGCTGAAAGCCCGCTGTCAGCAAGCGATTCGGGTAGCGTCCGATAACGATGCGGATTCTGGGCGTGTTTCGGGTGCACAACGGCGCGGACGTATTGCCCGAGGTCCTGGACGCCCTGTCCGGGTGGTGCGACGACATCTACGCGATCGACGACCGCAGCACCGACAACAGCGCGGAGATCCTGTGCCGGCACCCGTCGGTAACCAACCTGGTGCGGGCCCGCTCCGATTTGCCGCAGACGCCGTGGCTGATCCCCGAGCCGCCTGGGCTCGAACTGCTGTACCGGATGGCCGACTTCTGCCGGCCCGACTGGATCGTGATGATCGACTCCGACCAAATCGTCGAGGCCGATGCCGACCCTCGCGAGGTTCTCGCGGGGGCACCGGACGACGTCGCGGCGCTGATGTGCCCGATGATCCCGGCCTGGAACGACCCGGAGTACCCGCAGATGATCCCCGTGATGGGCACCGCGGAATCGGTGCGCGGCCCGTTCTGGCGCTGGCGGCCCGGGCTGCGTGCCGGAACCCGGGTGATCCACAACCCGCACTGGCCCGCCAATATCACCGAGCACGGCCGCATCGGTCTGGTGAACGAGATCCGGTTGTATCACAGCGGGTGGGCCACCCTGGCCGAACGGATCGGCAAGGTCGAGCACTACCGCAAGATCGATCCGGACTCCTCGATGAACTACGGCGTGCCCTACGACCGCGCCCTGCTGTTCGGGTACGCGTACGAGGAGATCGACCTGCTCAAGGCCGACTACCGGCGTCGGGTGCGCGGCGACTTCGACCCCGCCGAGCCGGGCACCCGGCTACCCGTCGACCGGGACAGCCTGGCGCTCGGATCCGGTTACGGGCGCCGGTCCGCGACGTTTCACCCCGGCGTCGACTTCGCCGCCGATCCCGGCACCCCGGTCCACGTGGTGACGTCGGGAACCGTCTCGGCCGTGCGGGATCTCGACGACAGCGGGCTTCGATCGGTGACGGTCTCGCGCGGCGACCTCGACCACGTCTACGTGTTCCGCCCGGGCGACGAACTGCGGGTCGCGGTCGACGATCGGCTGGCCGCCGGAGCACGCCTCGGGGCGCTCGGCCCCGAGGCCCAATCACGGGACGGCTTCTTGCATTTCGAGGTCCGCGTCGCCGGCGAACACACCAGTCCGGTGCGGTATCTGGCCAACATGGGGCTGCAGCCGTGGCCGCCGGCCGGGCGCCCACGGCCGGTGTCGGGGACCTTCCCGGCGTCGTCGCCGTGCACGATCACGGTCTGAGCTGTTCGACCACTCCACGGGCGGACCGAATCGCCGAGCGAACCTCCTGCAGCACCTTGGCGTGATGCTGCTCGTCCAATTCGCCGAGCCGGTTGTACCGGTCGACGCCGAAACTTGCTGATTCGACTCGTATTCCGAACGGCAACGCCAGCGACCGCAGTGCCTCGAAGTGCAGATAGAGCCCGACGGGTTGGCCCGTCACCATCAGACACGACGAACCGCGCATGCCCACCGTCCGCGCGGCGAACGTATAGGTGTCCGCGGAGTTCGCCCGGCGACGGTCCGGCTCCGGCGACGGCGTCTCCAGCAGCGTAATCGGCACGCCGAGCTCGTTGCTGTCCGGCGCGAAGCGCCACACCGTCTCGTCGCATTGGGGCCGGCCGACCCGCTCGCGCGTGTACGCGACCAGCGCGCTGGTATCGAGCCCGAACGCGTCGGCCGCCCCGGCGGTCATCAGCTCGAATTCGGTGCGGGCTCCCGGCGCGCACGCGTCGATCGCGTCCCGCTCGGATTCGAGCACGGGCCGCGACGCGGCGGCCCGCACGATGTGGCCGATGCGCCGGCCGCCGGCCATCTCACGGGCATAGCGGGCGCGCAGCAGATTGGTGTAGCGTGCGCCGCCGATCACCAGGATGTGATCGAAATCCGTTCCCTCGGCGGTGTTTTCGTTCCTCACGCCCAGCGCGGCCGTCGCCGCATCGATCCGGTCCAGCTGCGCGGCCGGCAGGGTCAATCGCGGGATCAGCCACCTGGCCGCCCCCGCGGCGTCCTGGCTGCTGAGCTGTTCGGCAGCGGCGGCCCGCGCCTTACCCCGGTAATCCCAGGTGTCGCTGAATTCGTCCAGGAACGCCAGCCGGTCAATCAGGCTCAGACCATCCGGAACGGTGCCGCCGAAGATCGACACCAGCTCCGCCAGCGCGGGGTGCGCGGCGCATGACGCGATCTGATGCTGGAGCTCGGAGGTGTCGACGGCAGGAGAACCGGCAGCGCACACGTTGAAGGTTCCTTGTTCCTCGAAAAACTGGTCCGAATTGGGCTGTTCAAAACGCATGGGTGGCCGGTCGGGATGGTTGACACTGAACGTACAGGCAATAAACCGGGGGTGGCGTGCAGTGAGAATTCTCGTAACTGGGGGAGCGGGCTTTCAGGGCAGTCATCTGTCCGAGGCCCTCCTCACTGCGGGACACCACGTCACCGTCCTCAACACGGTGTCCGTTGCGGCCAAACGAAATCTGCGCATTTTCGAAACGAACCAATCGGCGGACGTCGTGTTCGGATCCGTCACCGATTGGGAGCTGGTCAGCAAGACCGTGCGCGATCACGATGTTGTTTTCCACCTGGCGGCAAACGTAAACGTGGACAAGTCACTTGACGATCCGAGGAGTTTTCTCGAGACCAATGTGATGGGCACGCACCACGTTCTCGAGGCCGCGCGCGAGCACGGGGCGCGCGTCATCTTCGCGTCGACCTGCGAGGTGTACGGCGACGGGCACAGTTTGGCGCCGGAGGCGTTGCTCGACGAGGCGGCCGAGCTGCGACCGAACAGCCCCTACGCCGCCTCCAAGGCCGCCGCCGACCGGCTCTGCTACTCGTACTTCCGCTCCTACGGCATGGACGTCGCGATGGTTCGCCCGTTCAACATCTTTGGTGAGCGACAGAAGAGCGGGGCCTTCGGCGCGCTGATCCCGATCCTGGTGCGCCGCGCCATCGCGGGCGAGGATCTCACCGTGTTCGGCGACGGCTCCGCGACGCGGGACTACCTGCATGTCAGCGACGCGGTGGATGCCTATCGGCTGGTGCTGGACACCCCGGACCTGCGGGGCCGCGCGATCAATTTCGCCAGCGGCGCGAACACCCGGGTGCGCGACATCGCCGAATACATCGCCGCGAAATTCGGCACCCAGGTGGTCAACGGCCCCGCCCGGCCCGGCGAAGTGAGTCGATTCCCGGCCAGCATCGCCCTGGCGCGCAGCATCGGCTTTGCGCCGAAGGTCGGCATCTGGGAGGGGATCGACCGCTACATCGAGTGGGCGAAAGAGCAGCCGCAACAACTAGCCGGCTAGTTTGACCGCGCGCCAGCGCAGCCTGCCGCCGCGGACCTCGACCTCGACATAGCCAAATCCCGCCGCGCGCAACCGATCCGGCAGGGTGTCCGGTGAGACGGTGTTGCAGATGTCGCGGAAATGCAGAACCCGGAATCGCAGCGACGTCACGCTGTCGCTGCCGGCGAACACGCCGCCGGGCCGCAGCACCCGGAATGCCTCGGCGAACAACCGGTCCTGCAGCTCCACCGTCGGGACGTGGTGCAGCATCGTGAACGACACCACCGAGCTGAACTCGTCGGCCGGCAGCCCGGTCTTGGTGGCGTCGCCGTTGATGATTCGCGCCCGTTCGCCGTAGAGCCGCTGCAGTCGCTCTGCCATCGGGGTGTCGATCTCCACCGCGGTGTACGTCGGCGCCTTGTCGGCCAGCACCCGCAGGATGGCGCCGTAGCCGGGCCCGATCTCGAGGGCGTTGTCGCCGAGGTCTACGTCGCCCAGGACCCAGGGCAGCAGGTCGTCCTTGACCGCTGCCGCCCACTTTTCCGAGCTGCAGATCCGTCGGTGCGCGAGGTTCATGGCCATGGGAAAACGGTAGCCCAGTGGCGCAATAGCATTTATCGGATGGAGTCGCGTTGGGTCCTGCACCTGGACATGGACGCGTTCTTCGCCTCCGTCGAGCAGCTCACCCGCCCGACCCTGCGCGGTCGGCCGGTGCTGGTCGGCGGGCTGGGCGGCCGGGGAGTGGTGGCCGGCGCGAGCTACGAGGCGCGGGTGTTCGGGGCGCGCTCGGCCATGCCGATGCATCAGGCCCGCCGCATGGTCGGCGTGACGGCAGTGGTGCTGCCGCCGCGCGGGGTGGTCTACGGGGTTGCCAGCCGGCGGGTGTTCGACGCCGTGCGCGCCGTGGTGCCGGTCGTCGAGCAGCTGTCGTTCGACGAGGCGTTCGGGGAACCGCCGCAGCTCGCCGGGGCGTCCGCCGAGGACGTCGAGGAGTTCTGCGAAAGGTTGCGGCGACGGGTGCGCGACGAGACCGGGCTGATCGCCTCGGTCGGCGCGGGCTCGGGCAAGCAGATCGCCAAGATCGCCTCCGGCCTGGCCAAACCCGACGGCATCCGGGTGGTCGGGCGTGCCGAGGAGCGGTTGCTGCTGGACGGGTTGCCGGTGCGACGGCTGTGGGGAATCGGCCCGGTCGCCGAGGAGAAGCTGAACCGGCTGGGCATCGAGACGATCGGCCAGCTGGCCGCGTTGACCGACGCCGAGGTCGCCAACATTCTCGGCGCCACCGTCGGCCCGGCGCTGCATCGGCTGGCCCGCGGCATCGACGACCGGCCCGTCGCCGAACGCGCCGAAGCCAAGCAGATCAGCGCCGAATCCACCTTCGCCGTCGACCTGACCAGCCTCGAGCAGCTGCACGAGGCGATCGAGCCGATCGCCGAGCACGCGCATCAACGGCTGCTGCGCGACGGCCGTGGCGCGCGCACCGTAACGGTGAAGCTGAAGAAGTCCGACATGAGCACGCTGACCCGCTCGGCGACCTTGCCGTACGCGACCACCGAGCCCGGCGCGCTGGTCGCGCTGGCCCGGCGGCTGCTGCTCGATCCGCGCGAGATCGGGCCGATTCGTCTACTCGGCGTGGGGTTTTCGGGGTTGAGCGACGTGCGCCAGGAGTCGCTGTTTCCCGACCTGGAGCTCGCGGCGCCGGAGTCGGACGCACACCACTCCTTCCAGACGGCCACCGAAACCGCGACCGACGCCATGTTCGCGCCGGCCCCGGAGGCCTCGCCATGGCGGGTGGGCGACGATGTGGAGCACCGCGAACTCGGGCACGGCTGGGTGCAGGGCGCCGGCCATGGCGTCGTCACCGTGCGGTTCGAAACCCGGGGTTCCGGGCCGGGCCTGGCCCGAACGTTCCCCGTCGGCGGCGGCGACCTGTCGAAAGCCAATCCGGTCGACTCGCTGGACTGGCGCGACTACCTGGGCGAGCTCACCGCCGACGCGTCAGCCCCACCGGCCGATGACGCCGGCGACGGGTAACCCCGCGGCCAGCGCGGCCATCACCAGCACCCGGGCCTGCGGCGGCCGCAGCGTGGGCACCATCACGGCGCCGGCTTCGACCAGGTCGTGGCCGGGCCCGTAGCCCGCACTGACCCCGCCGCCGGGCACCCGGGTGGACACTGCGACGACGACCCCGTCGGCGCAGTGCCGGCGCACACCGTCGACCACCGCGGCCCCGGCGTTGCCCGAGCCCAGCGCCTCCAGCACGACGGCGCGAGCACCGGCGGCCACAAACGCGTCCAGTGCCACCGAGTCACTGCCCAGGTAGGCCGCGACGATGTCGACCCGCGGCGCGTCGGCGGCCCGCAGGTCACCGAAGTACGGGTGAGTCTTGGCACCGGTCAGCGTCACGCCGCCCGGCGTCGTGCCGACCAGCTCGCCGGCGAAACCGCTGAGATCTTGGGTGGCCTGCTTGTGCAGACCCAGCGGTTGCAATACGCGGCCCGCGAACGACACCAGCACGCCGAGGCCACGTGCGGCCGGGCTGGCCGCCACCGCCACCGCGTCGCGCAGATTGGCGGGGCCGTCGGCGTCGGGGGCGTCGGCGCTGCGCATCGCCCCGGTCAGGACGACCGGCGGGTCACCCGCATAGCTGAGGTCGAACCACAGCGCGCTTTCCTCCATCGTGTCGGTGCCGTGCGCGACGACCACGCCCTCGGCGCCGCCGTCGACCGCGGCCCGCACGGCGTCGCCGATCCGGTCCCAGTCGGCCGTCGTCAGCTCCGAGCTGTCCACCGCCATCAGGTCGACGACGTCGACATCGAGGCCGGCGGTCAGGTCGGATCCGCTGCGGCTGGGCCGGCGCACGCCGTCGGCGCCGGTGCTCGTCGAAATCGTGCCGCCGGTGGCGATAACGGTGAGACGACCCATAGTCGAATCATCCCGCACACGCCGGGGCGGCGAGGCCGCACCCAACCGAGCCGGGTGCTAGGGGATGATGGGGGCGTGCCCGAAGAACCAACAGGATCGGCCGAGCCGGTGACGGCAGCGGGGGAGGCTGAAACGTCCGGGGAAGCGGCAGCACCCGAAACCCCGGCGCCGCAGTCCGCTCCACGGCGGCTGCGGCTACTGGTGTCGGTCGCGGCCGTCGTGCTGGCGCTCGACATCATCACCAAGGTGCTCGCGGTCAGGCTGCTGCCGCCCGGGCAGCCGGTGTCGATCATCGGCGACACGGTGACCTGGACCTTGGTACGCAATTCGGGTGCCGCCTTCTCGATGGCGACCGGATACACGTGGGTGCTGACGCTGATCGCCACCGGTGTGGTGGCCGGGATCTTCTGGATGGGCCGGCGGCTGGTATCGCCGTGGTGGGCGGTCGGCCTCGGCATGATCCTCGGCGGCGCCACGGGCAACCTGGTCGATCGCTTCTTCCGCGCGCCGGGCCCGCTGCGCGGCCACGTCGTGGACTTTTTGTCGATCGGCTGGTGGCCGGTGTTCAACGTCGCGGATCCCGCCGTGGTCGGCGGCGCGATCCTGCTCGTCGTGCTGTCGGTGTTCGGGTTCGATTTCGACACCGTCGGACGGCGTAAGCCCGGCGCGAACACCGAAGGCCGGGATCAGGCCGACCAAGCCCAATGACCGACCGCTCGATGCCCGTTCCCGAGGGATTGGCGGGCATGCGTGTTGACGCCGGCTTGTCGCGCCTGCTGGGCCTGTCGCGCAGCGCGGTGGCCGCCATCGCCGAGGACGGCGGCGTCGAACTCGACGGTGTGCAGGCGGGCAAGTCCGACCGCCTGACGCCCGGCGCCTGGCTGGAGGTGCGGCTGCCCGAGGCGCCGGCGCCGCTGGAGAACACCCCGGTCGACATCGAGGGCATGGCGATCCTGTACTCCGACGACGACATCGTCGTGGTCGACAAGCCGGCGGCGGTGGCGGCGCACGCCTCGGTGGGCTGGAGCGGGCCCACCGTGCTCGGCGGCCTGGCCGCCGCGGGTTACCGGATCACCACCTCGGGTGTGCACGAGCGGCAGGGCATCGTGCATCGCCTCGACGTGGGCACCTCCGGGGTGATGGTGGTCGCGATCTCCGAGCGGGCGTACACCTTGCTCAAGCGGGCGTTCAAGCAGCGCACCGTCGACAAGCGCTATCACGCTCTGGTGCAAGGACATCCGGACCCGTCCAGCGGGACCATCGACGCGCCGATCGGGCGGCATCGCGGCGGGGAGTGGAAGTTCGCGGTCACCCAGGACGGCCGGCACAGCGTCACCCACTACGACACCGTAGAGGCGTTCGTCGCGGCCAGCCTGCTCGACGTACACCTGGAAACCGGTCGCACCCACCAGATTCGGGTGCATTTCGCCGCGCTGCACCATCCGTGCTGCGGCGACCTCGTCTACGGCGCGGACCCGAAGCTCGCGAAATCACTTGGGCTGGAACGTCAATGGCTGCACGCGCGGTCGCTGGGGTTCGCGCATCCGGCCGACGGGCGGTGGGTGGAATTCGTCAGCCCGTATCCGGCCGACCTGCAGCATGCGTTGAGCGTGCTGCGCGACGAGGGCTGATCAGCCGGGCTTGCGGGCCCGCACCAGAACCCGGGTCGCGTGCGCGACGAACAGGCCCTCGGCCAGGATGCGCTCGTGCAGTTCTGCCAGGTGGTCGCGAAAGCGCTCGACCGTGAAGTCCGGCACTGTCCAGATCACCTTGCGCAGGAAGTAGATGACGGCGCCGATGTCGAAAAACTCGGCGCGCAACCGCTCCATGCGGATATCCACCACCTCCAACCCGGCGGCGCGTGCCCGGGCGGCTTGCATGTCTGGGTGCAGCTCGGCCCATTTCTCCGGTTGCGGCCCCATGAAATATTCGACCAGTTCCAACATGGTCGCGGGTCCGATCTGTTGGGCGAAGTAAGTGCCGCCCGGCCGAAGCACCCTGGCGATCTCGTGCCACGGCACGTCGACCGCGTGACGGCTGGTTAACAGCTCAAACGCCTCGTCGGCGAACGGCAACCTTGTCGCACCTTGGGTGTCGACGACCACCACGCCGCGCGGATGCAAGAGTTTGGTCGCCAGGGCGAGGTTGGGTGGCCACGATTCCGTGGCGGCCATCGCGGGCGGGAACGCCGGCACGCCGTTGAGTACCTCGCCGCCACCGGTGTTGAGATCGCAGGCTGCCGAAACGTGGGCCAGCCGTTGGCTGATTTGGCGCTGGTAGCCCCACGACGGCCGTTCCTCGGTGGCGCGCCCGTCCAGCCAGGAGAAGTCCCAGCCGTCGACGGATACCGAATTGGCTTCTGCGACCAGTTCTTCGAATGTGCGGCCCATGCTAGAAATTGTCGGGCTCAGGACGTCGAACAGACAAACTTGGTGCCGTTGAAATCCAGTGTTACCTGGCCCTGGTGCTCCCAGTACTCGGAGCCCTGCCGGCCGTATCTCGCGCCGCTGCCCGACGGCAGGATGAACAGGATCAGCTGGGTGCCCTTCCAATTGAGCACCGCCGTTTGCGGGTCGAACTGGTTGTAGAACTGGGCGGTCAGCGGGCCGGACGTGGCGGGGCAGTGGTAGGTGATGACCGGCGGGGCGACCGTGGCGGGGTCGGCGATGGCCAACTGCACCAGCCGGGTCTGATACGCCTCCAGCACACAGGTGTGCACATCGGCGTTGCGGGCGCAGTCGTCGCGGCCCGCCGCCCAGCTGGTCTGCGCGGCCGCCACGGCGGATTGGTCCGCGCCGGGACGGGCCAGCGCCCGCCGGTAGGCGTCGCCCAGTTGGCGCTCCAGGTCGAACAGATGCGAGTCGGTGCAGATCAGCTGTTGCGCGGCGTTCGCCGGCTTGGTGCAGTCGACGGCCGCGGGTATCGGAGCGGGGCCGGGCGCCGCCGACGACGAGCCGGACGCCGGGTGGCTGGTCGGGGAGCCGGGGGCTGGATTGTTGTTGGTCGCGGAGGTACACCCGCCCACTAGCACCATCAGCGCCGCGGCGATGACTGCGATCGGCCTCATACGTGCTGACTACCGGCTGCGGCGGGTTCACCGTGCGCGACACGCCCGTGCGCCGCCAAAATTCATCGGCGCCGTGCGGCTTAGCGGGCGGCGGTGTCGGCCTCGCCGGAGACGATCTCGGGGGCCAGCGGTGCGACGGCGGTCAGGATGTCCGTCACCGTTTTCGGCGGTACTCCCGCCGCGGCCAGGGCGTCGGCCAAATGCCCGGCCACCAAACTGAAGTGGTGCATCGTGATGCCGCGACCCTGATGCACTTGTTTCATCGGGGCGCCGAGGTAGGGCTCCGGGCCGCCGAGCGCGGCCGCGAAGAACTCCACCTGCTTGCCCTTGAGGCGGTTCATATTCGTTCCGGTGAAGAAGCCGGACAGTTGAGTGTCGGCGAGCACCCGAACGTAGAAGTCCTCGACGACGACTTCGAGCGCCTCGTGCCCGCCGATGCGGTGGTAGATGGTTGTCGGCTCCAACTTGCGGAACGTTGCCGAGAGTTTCATGTAACCAGCGGACCACCTCGGCGTTGCCCTTCAGTTAGTCCGCGATCACGCTCGGATTGCCCGACGTAACAAGCCGATTGCCGGCTGGTAGCGGCATCTTCGGTTGCTTGGTGAGAGGGTTCATCTCGTTCAGGCGGCGGCCATCCGTTCGTCGCCGACGCGTAATGCCCTAGGTTGGCTGTATGACCCACGTCACACCATCTGCCGTAAGGAGCGACAACCGATGAACCTTGGTGACTTAACGAACTTGGTGGAAAAGCCATTCGCGGTGGTCTCCAACATCATCAATACGCCCAACTCGGCCGGGCGATATCGCCCCTTCTACCTGAGGAATCTGCTCGACGCCGTGCAAGGCCACAGCCTCGGTGAGGCCGTCGACGGCAAGACCGTCCTGATCACCGGCGGATCGTCGGGCATCGGGGCGGCCGCGGCGAAGAAAATCGCCGAAGCCGGCGGCCAGGTGGTGCTGGTGGCCCGCACACCGGAGAACCTCGAGAAGGTCGCCGACGAGATCCGCCGCGACGGCGGCGTCGCCCACGTCTACCCGTGCGACCTCTCGGACATGGACGCCATCGCCGCGATGGCCGACAAGGTGCTCAGCGAGCTTGGGGGAGTAGACATCCTGATCAACAACGCGGGCCGGTCCATCCGGCGCTCGTTGGCACTGTCGTACGACCGGATTCACGACTATCAGCGCACGATGCAGCTGAACTACCTGGGCGCGGTCCAGCTCATCCTCAAGTTCATCCCGGGCATGCGCGAGCGTGGTTTCGGGCACATCGTCAACGTCTCGTCCGTCGGTGTGCAGACCCGCGCACCGCGTTTCGGCGCCTACATCGCCAGCAAGTCCGCGCTGGACAGTCTGTGTGACGCGCTGCAAGCCGAAGTGGTGAACGACGACGTCAAGTCCACCACGGTGCACATGGCGCTGGTGCGAACGCCGATGATCAGCCCGACCAAGATGTACGACAAGTTCCCGGCGCTGACGCCGGATCAGGCGGCCGGGGTGATCACCGACGCGATCGTGCACCGGCCGCGGCGGGCCAGCTCGCCGTTCGGGCAGTTCGCCGCCGTCGCCGACGCCGTCAACCCGGCGGTGATGGATCGGGTGCGCAACCGCGCGTTCGGCATGTTCGACGACTCCCACGCCGCCAAGGGTGACGAAACCTCTTCCGGCGCATCGGAATTCGATAGACGAAGCGAGACGTTCGTGCAGGCGACTCGCGGAATTCACTGGTGACGCGATGAGCCTTCCGAAATCCGGCAATCAGACGACCGTCGTCATCACCGGCGCCTCCTCGGGGATCGGCGCCGAACTGGCTCGCGGCCTGGCCCGCCGCGGCTTCCCACTGTTGCTCGTCGCGCGGCGGCGCGAGCGTCTCGACGAGATCGCCGACGAAGTGGGAACCGAATACTCGGTCGCGATCGAGGTGATGCCGTTGGACCTCAGCGACATCAAGGGGCGCGCGAAATTGGCCGATCGGCTGCGCGCCGAACCGATTGCGGGGCTGTGCAACAGCGCCGGCTTCGGCACCAGCGGGGTCTTTCACGAGCTGCCGGTCGAACGCGAGAGCGAAGAGGTCACGCTCAACGCGCTGGTGTTGATGGAACTCACGCATGCGGCGCTGCCCGGCATGGTCGAGCGTGGCGCCGGAGCGGTGATGAACATCGCGTCGATCGCCGCGTTTCAGCCGCTGCCCTACATGGCGGTGTACTCGGCGACCAAGGCCTTTGTGCAGACCTTCTCCGAAGCCGTGCACGAGGAGCTGCACGGGACGGGGGTGTCGGTGACGGCGCTGTGCCCGGGCCCGGTGCCCACCGAGTGGGCCGAGATCGCCAACGCCACGCGATTCAGCGTGCCGCTGGCCCAAGTCTCGCCGGCCGACGTCGCCGAAGCCGCGATCGAGGGGATGGTGTCCGGCAAGCGCACCGTCGTGCCGGGCGTCGTCCCCAAGGTCGTCAGCAACGGGGGCAGGTACACGCCACGCAGCCTGCTGCTGCCGGCGATCCGCATCGGTAACCGTTTCCGCGGCGGCCCCAGCCGCTGACGGTCGGCTCGGCGCCCTGGGCGCACACGCAAAATCGTGGGCGCACACTCGCCGCGGGGCTAGGTTGGCGTGATGGCCGCAGTGGAGCTGACCGCCGATGTCCCGATGAGCCCGCAGGACATGTGGGACCACGTCTCGGATCTGTCGGACCTGGGCGACTGGCTGACGATGCACGAGGGGTGGCGCAGCGAGCTGCCCGACGAGATCGCCGAAGGCACCCAGGTCATTGGCGTGGCCCGGGCCAAGGGCATGCGTAACCGGGTGACCTGGACGGTGACCAAGTGGGACCCGCCGCACGAGGTCGCGATGTCCGGCTCGGGCAAGGGCGGAGCCAAATACGGCGTCACCCTGACCGTGCGGCCCACCGGCGACGGAGCGACCCTCGGTTTGCGGCTCGAGCTGGGCGGTCGGGCGTTGTTCGGCCCGGTCGGATCGGCGGCGGCGCGCGCGGTCAAGGGTGACGTCGAGAAGTCGCTGAAGAACTTCGTCGAGCTGTACGGCTAGCCCGTGGTGACGTAGTCGGACACGAGGCAGCATCGCGTCCGGGAGCGGTCCAGAAACCGCGCCTCGTCGGCCGCAACGCGATCGCCATTTGCCCCTGCGGTCACCGCGCCGATCCAGGAGAGAAATTCCTCCCGGTCGGTGAACACCTGCTCGGTCACCACGTCGAAGTCGATGCCGGCCTCCCCGATGTTCAGCGCGTCACCGCGTTGCAGGTAATGACGTTTGTAGACCAAGGGCGGGGCCGCCAGGCTCAAAATCATTGGTACGTGCCGATTTTCGTAGTAGTCGATGAACTCCTCGGTCTCCATACCGTCGCGCTTGACGAGATAACTCAGAATCCTCAGCACGGCATTTCCTCCAGATCGGGGCGGCGACGGACGGGCTTTCCATCCATCTGGGGAATTCCCCACTTAGCCTCTCGGTTAAGATAAGCGGGGAATTCCCCGATTAGCAAGCCGAGCGCTGAGGATCGCCCGCTATGTCACAACAGCCACCCATCGGCGCCGCCCGCGCCCGGTTGGACCGTCTGGTCGATCCGCCGATGCGTGCCGACGCCCGGCGTAACTACGACGCCTTATTGGCGGCAGCCGACGAGCTGTTTACCGCGAACGGACCACAGGTCGCGTTGGACGAGGTCGCCAGAAGGGCCGGGGTGGGCAATGCCACCCTGTACCGCCACTTTCCCGATCGTCGCGATTTGTTGGTCGCGGTGTGCGTGAGTGAAGTGCAGGCGCTGTGCCTGCTGGGCGAACAGCTTGCGGCCGAACCCGATACCGGCCAGGCGTTCACCCGGTGGTTGCGCGCCTACATCACGCATGTCGGCGCCAAGAATGGCCTGGCCGCCGCCTTCGCGACCGGTCGCCGCGACGACTCGGAATTCGTCGAGGCGTGCCAGTCGGCGGTTCATGCGATCGGCACGTCATTGCTGCGCCGGGCCCAGGTCGACGGCGTCGTGCGGACCGATGTCACCCTCGGCGACGTCCTCACCCTCGTCAACGCCATCGCGATGGCCACCGAAACCACCGGCGACGGCGAGGCGGACCGGATGTTGGCGATCGTCCTCACCGGCATCGCGCAGCCTCAAAAAAAGACCTGAGACACACTTGCGCGACACGCCGAGAATGCGTCGGTAGTCGGTCATAGACTGGCGTGCCTATGAACCAATCCTCCTTCGTGCACCTGCATAACCACACCGAGTACTCGATGCTCGACGGTGCCGCGAAGATCACGCCGATGCTGGCCGAGGTGGAGCGGCTGGAGATGCCCGCGGTCGGCATGACCGACCACGGAAACATGTTCGGCGCCAGCGAGTTCTACAACGCGGCGACCAAGGTCGGGATCAAGCCGATCATCGGCGTCGAGGCCTATATCGCGCCGGGCTCGCGCTTCGACACCAAGCGGATTCTGTGGGGTGACCCGGGTCAGAAGTCCGACGACGTGTCCGGTAGCGGCTCCTACACGCACATGACGATGATGGCCGAGAACGCCACCGGGTTGCGCAACCTGTTCAAGCTGTCGTCGCTGGCCTCCTTCGAGGGCCAGCTCGGCAAGTGGTCGCGCATGGACGCCGAGCTGATCGCCGAGCACGCCGAGGGCATCATCGCCACCACCGGGTGCCCGTCGGGCGAGGTACAGACCCGGCTGCGGCTGGGGCATGAGCGCGAGGCGTTGGAGTCGGCCGCCAAGTGGCGCGAGATCTTCGGTGCCGACAACTTCTTCCTGGAGCTGATGGACCACGGGCTGTCCATCGAGACGCGGGTCCGCGACGGCCTGCTCGAGATCGGCCGCAAGCTCGGTATCCCGCCACTGGCCACCAACGACTGCCACTACGTCACCCGCGACCACTCGCACAACCACGAGGCGCTGTTGTGCGTGCAGACCGGCAAGACGCTCTCGGACCCCAACCGGTTCAAGTTCGACGGCGACGGCTACTACCTCAAGTCGGCCGCCGAGATGCGCAAGCTCTGGGACGACCAGGTACCGGGCGCGTGCGATTCCACCCTGCTGATCGCCGAGCGGGTGCAGTCCTACGCCGACGTGTGGGCGCCCCGCGACCGGATGCCGGTCTTCCCGGTGCCCGAGGGGCACGACCAGTCGACCTGGCTGCACCACGAGGTGATGGCCGGACTGCAGCGGCGTTTCCCGTCCGGCGTGGGCCAGGAGTACATCGAGCGGGCCGAGTACGAGATCAAGGTCATCTGCGACAAGGGTTTTCCCGCGTACTTCCTGATCGTCGCGGACCTGATCAACCACGCCAAGTCCATCGACATCCGGGTCGGGCCGGGGCGTGGTTCGGCGGCGGGCTCGCTGGTCGCCTGGGCGCTCGGCATCACCAACATCGACCCGATTCCGCACGGCCTGCTGTTCGAGCGGTTCCTCAACCCGGAACGGCCGTCGGCGCCCGATATCGATATCGACTTCGACGACCGCCGTCGCGGCGAGATGGTGCGCTACGCCGCCGACAAGTGGGGCTCCGACCGCGTCGCGCAGGTCATCACCTTCGGCACGATTAAAACTAAAGCGGCACTGAAGGATTCGGCGCGGATCCACTATGGGCAGCCGGGTTTCGCGATCGCCGACCGGATCACTAAGGCGCTGCCACCGCCCATCATGGCCAAGGACATCCCGCTGTCGGGTATCACCGACCCGGCCCACGAGCGGTTCAAGGAAGCGTCCGAGGTCCGCAGCCTGATCGAGACCGACCCGGACGTGCGCACCATCTACCAGACGGCGCGCGGCCTGGAGGGCCTGATCCGCAACGCCGGCGTGCACGCGTGCGCGGTGATCATGAGCAGCGAGCCGCTGACCGAGGCCATCCCGTTGTGGAAGCGGCCGCAGGACGGCGCCATCATCACCGGCTGGGATTACCCGTCGTGTGAGGCCATCGGCCTGCTGAAGATGGACTTCCTCGGCCTGCGCAACCTGACGATCATCGGCGACGCGCTGGAAAACATCAAGGCCAACAGGGGAATTGACCTCGACCTCGAGTCGGTGCCGCTCGACGACAAGCCCACCTACGAGCTGCTGGGCCGCGGCGACACCCTGGGGGTGTTCCAGCTCGACGGCGGGCCGATGCGCGATCTGCTGCGCCGGATGCAACCGACCGAGTTCAACGACATCGTCGCCGTGCTGGCGCTGTACCGGCCGGGCCCGATGGGCATGAACGCCCACAACGACTACGCCGACCGCAAGAACGCCCGCCAGGCGGTCAAGCCGATTCACCCGGAGCTCGAGGAGCCGCTGCGCGAGATCCTGGCCGAGACCCACGGCCTGATCGTCTACCAAGAACAGATCATGTTCATCGCGCAGAAGGTCGCCTCCTACTCGATGGGTAAGGCCGACGCGCTGCGCAAGGCGATGGGCAAGAAGAAGCTCGAGGTCCTCGAAGCGGAGTATCAGGGCTTCAAAGAGGGCATGACCACCAACGGCTTCTCCGAAAAAGCGGTAAAGGCGTTGTGGGACACCATCCTTCCGTTCGCCGGGTATGCGTTCAACAAGTCGCACGCGGCCGGCTACGGCCTGGTCTCGTATTGGACGGCTTACCTGAAGGCCAATTACGCTGCCGAGTACATGGCCGGCTTGTTGACGTCGGTGGGCGACGACAAGGACAAGGCCGCGGTGTACCTGGCCGACTGCCGCAGGCTCAGCATCACGGTGCTGCCGCCGGACGTCAATGAGTCGCTGGTCAACTTCGCGTCGGTCGGAAAAGACATCCGCTTCGGCCTGGGCGCGGTGCGCAACGTCGGTGCCAACGTGGTGGGCTCGCTGATCAAAACCCGAAGCGAGAAAAGCAAATTCACCGATTTCTCGGACTACCTGAACAAGATCGACATCTCGGCGTGCAACAAGAAGGTCACTGAATCGCTGATCAAGGCCGGGGCGTTCGATTCGCTGGGGCACCCCCGCAAGGGGCTGTTCCTGGTGCACACCGACGCCGTCGACTCGGTGCTGGGCACCAAGAAGGCCGAGGCGATGGGCCAGTACGACCTGTTCGGCGGCGGCGACACGGGCGGGGACGCGGTGTTCACCATCCGGGTGCCCGAGGACGAGTGGGAAGACAAGCACAAGCTTGCCCTGGAACGGGAAATGTTGGGGCTCTACGTCTCCGGGCATCCGCTCAACGGGGTGGCGCACCTGCTGTCCGCGCAGGTCGACACGCAGATCCCGGCGATCCTCGACGGCGACGTCAACAACGAGACCCAGGTGCGGGTGGGCGGCATCCTGGCCTCGGTCAACCGGCGGGTCAACAAGAACGGAATGCCCTGGGCGTCAGCCCAATTGGAAGACCTCACCGGTGGCATCGAGGTGATGTTCTTCCCGCACGCGTACTCCGCCTACGGCGCCGACATCGTCGACGACGCGGTGGTGCTGATCAACGCCAAGGTCGCCATCCGCGACGACCGGATCTCGTTGATCGCCAATGAGCTTGTGGTGCCGGACTTTTCGAATGCCCAGCCGAACCGGCCGCTGGCGGTCAGCCTGCCGACTCGGCAGTGCACGATCGACAAGGTGAGCGCGCTCAAGCAGGTGCTGGCACGGCACCCGGGAACCTCGCAGGTGCATCTGCGGCTGATCAGCGGGGATCGGATCACCACCCTGGAGCTGGATCAGTCGCTGCGGGTGACGATGTCGCCGGCGCTGATGGGCGACCTGAAGGAACTCCTCGGCCCGGGCTGCCTGGGCAGTTAGGCGCCGCTGTCCGCGGGCACCGGGCTACAGCGCCACCCGGACGATGACGCTGTCGGACCAGACCCCGCGAGCGCGGGCGCGGCGCAGCTTCTCGCGGACGCCCAGATTCTGGTGCACGTTGGTCACGCCCGGCACCTTGATCAGCGGGACGATGTTCCACTGCCAGCCGTAGCGCCGGTGCAGGATCCGATTGGCGCGTTCGGCCTCGGCTCCCGTCAACAGCGTGGCGTGCCCGGCCACCGTCGGGGCGTCGTCGCGCACCCGGCCGCGGTGGTCGCATGCGCGCAGCTCGATGTCGGGGTGGGCGACCAGCCGCTTGGTCTTGGGGCCGACCTTGGTCCGGAACACCAATGCGTCGCCGTCCATCGCGAACCAGATCGGGGTGTCGCGGGGTGCGCCGTCGCGCCTAAACGATCGGAGCAGGGCGTAGCGGGCATCGCCGAGTGCGCTGTTGTGCATCGTCCCAGTCAACGACTTAGAGTTGACTCGAAGTCAAGTGCGGAGACGCAGGGAGGCTCGATGGCCGCGGCGACAACCACCCGGGAGCGGGCGACGCTCACGATCGGCGACGTCGCGCGCGAATCCGGGGTAGCCGCGACCACGCTGCGCTACTACGAGCAGATCGGGCTGCTGCCGTCGCCGGCCCGGCTGGGCGGCCGGCGCCGCTACGACGACTCGATCCTGGCCCGCCTGGAGGTCATCCGGCTCTGCAAATCCGCCGGTTTCGCGCTCGACGAGATCCAGCTGCTGTTCGCCGACGACGCGCCCGGGCGCCCGGCCAGCCGCGCGCTGGCCGAGGCCAAACTCGCCGAGATCGACGACCAGATGGCGTCGCTGGCGCGGGCGCGCGCCGTCATCGAGTGGGGGATGAGCTGCACCTGTCCGTCGATCGATGCCTGCAGCTGCGGCATCCATCCGGCCTAGAACTGGTAGCGCAGGATCCTGGCCTTGCGGGCCGACACCTCGAACATCCCGGAAAGCTTGGTGGCGAACCGAATCCAGCCCGGAAACAGCTCGACCTCGGGCGCGTGCGCCAGGCTGGACTCTTCGACGAGCTTGAGTAACGGGTTCCACTTCTCGGGCACGTGCGGGTCCTCGAACCCCGGATAGCCCCACTGCGCGCCGACGCTGCTGAACATCCGCTGCGGCGCCAGTTTCACCGCGACCCGGCTGAACCAGCCGATGCGGCCGTAGTCGTTGAAGGCCAACTCTCCGGAGGTGAAATACGTGGTGATGCGCCGGAAGGCGGCGATCAGCACCGGCTCGGACAGGAACGCGAACAGCCCGTCGGCGATCACGATGACGGGCCGGTCGGACGGGATGGTGTTGGGCCAGCTCTGGT
Source organism: Unio delphinus (assembly GCA_029339505.1). NCBI lineage: Eukaryota > Metazoa > Mollusca > Bivalvia > Unionida > Unionidae > Unio > Unio delphinus. Next base: position 11,855 of record JAQISU010000971.1, on the reverse strand, counting down.
CGGCCACCGAGGCGGTCAGCACGTGGGCTCGCTTGCTGGTCGGCAGCACCTGGCGGCGCAGCGCGCTGACTCCGGGCAGGTCGACGCTGTACCAGTCGACGCCTGCCGGCGGGCGCACCCGAAAGGGGCCCGAGTCCAGCCCGGCGCCCAGATCGATGACGATGGCGTTCGGATGCTCCGCGGTGAAGGCCCGGACCCGTTCGTCGAGCATCTTGGCGCGCAGCGCCGTCTGGCAGACCACGCTCGCCGGGATGCCGAGCCCCGCGAAGTCGTAGTCGATCTGGTCGACGATCTCGGCGGCGAGCGAATCTCCGAGAATGGGCCGCGGCCACCGGCTGTCCAGCGCTCGCGCGTACTGGGTCAGTAACGCGGTCTCCTCGAGTGGCGTGAGGTGGCTCGCGCCAGTATCGGGTTGGGGCCGCATCATCCGAACGTACTCGGCCCCCCTCGATCGGGCAGGGGAGACCGAGCCGTCAAATCGCGAATTGTGTTCCATGCCACCCGAGGGCGGACGTACGCTCACCGAGGGGATGTGGACAACGCGCAGCTGGCCGGTCCCGCCACCCGGCGACACCTGAAGGAGAACGGGAATGACGAGAACGGTGCGAGCGGTATGACCGGCGGGCGGCTCGCGACAGCGCGTGAAGTCGGCCGCGTTGGAGCTCGAAAGATATTGCAGCGCACCGGAACTATCGACGAACCGGTGATCCCGGTATCGACCGACCCGCCCGCGGTGGCCCAATTGCTCGGCGCGTCGTGGTACGACGAGAAGCTGGCCAAGCTGGCCGACGAGCTCGGCCGCGATCCCGGCGACGTCCGCGCCGAGGCGGCGGGCTACCTGCGCGAGATGGCGGCCTCGCTCGACGAGCGGGCGGTGCAGGGCTGGCGGGGATTCAGCCGCTGGCTGATGCGGGCCTACGACGTGCTGGTCGACGAGGACCAGATCGCGCAGCTGCGCAAACTGGATCGCAAAGGGACGCTGGCGTTTGCCTTTTCACACCGGTCGTACCTGGACGGCATGCTGCTGCCGGAGATGATCGTGGCCAACCGGCTGTCGGCGGCCTTCACGTTCGGCGGGGCCAACCTGAATTTCTTTCCGATGGGCGGCTTCGCCAAGCGCACCGGGACGATCTTCATCCGCCGCCAGACCAAGGACATTCCCGTCTACCGATTCGTGCTGCGCGCCTACACCGCGCAGCTGGTGCAGGACCACACCAACCTCACCTGGTCGATCGAGGGCGGGCGCACCCGGACCGGCAAGCTGCGGCCGCCGGTGTTCGGCATCCTGCGCTACCTCACCGACGCTGTCGACGAAATCGACGGTCCCGAAGTGTATTTGGTGCCGACGTCGATCGTGTACGACCAGCTGCACGAGGTGGAGGCGATGACCACCGAAGCCTACGGCGCGGCGAAACGTCCCGAGGACCTTCGCTTCCTGGTCGGCCTGGCGCGCCAGCAGGGCAAGCGGCTGGGTCGCGCCTACCTGGACTTCGGCGAACCGCTGCCGCTGCGCAAACGCCTCGAGGAAATGCGCGGCGAGGAGGCGGGAACCGGGACCGAAATCGAACGGATCGCGCTGGACGTCGAGCACCGGATCAACCGCGCGACACCGGTCACTCCCACCGCGGTGGTGAACCTGGCGTTGCTGGGCGCGGACCGGTCGTTGTCGATCAGCGAGGTGCTGGCCACGGTGCGCCCGCTGGCCAGCTACATCACCGCCCGCAACTGGGCGGTCGCCGGCGCGGCGGACCTGACGAATCGCTCCACGATCAGGTGGACCCTGCACCAGCTCGTCGCGTCCGGGGTGGTCAGCGTGTACGAAGCCGGCACCGAAGCGGTCTGGGGGATCGGCGAGGACCAGCATCTGGTCGCCGCGTTCTACCGCAACACCGCGATCCACATCCTGGTCGATCGCGCGATCGCCGAAACGGCGCTGCTGGCCGCGGTGGAAAACGCCGAGAACTCCGCCGACGGCATGGTGTCACCGGTGACCGTGCGCGACGAGGCGCTGAGCCTGCGGGAACTGCTGAAGTTCGAGTTCCTGTTCTCCGGCCGCACCCAGTTCGAAAAGGAGCTGGCTGACGAGGTGCGCCTGATCGGGCCGGTGGAGGACACCAGCAAGGCCGCTGCCGCCGCCGACGTGCGCGGGCTGCTCAAAAAGGCCGACCTGTTGTTGGCGCACTTGGTGCTGCGGCCGTTCCTGGACGCGTACCACATCGTCGCCGACCGGCTGGCCGCCCTCGGCGATGAGTCACTCGACGAAAATGCGTTCCTCAACGAATGTCTCGAGCTGGGCAAGCAGTGGGAGCTGCAGCGCCGGATCGCCAGCGCCGAGTCGAGGTCGATGGAGCTGTTCAAGACCGCGCTGCGGCTGGCCCGGCACCGGGAGCTGGTCGACGGTCCGGATAGCGAGCAGCTCGCCAAGCGCCGCCAGGAGTTCGCGGACGAGATCGCGACGGCGACGCGACGCGTCAATGCGATCGCGGAACTCGCCCGCAAACCGGAGTCCGCCGCGCCTCAGTGAGCCGGGTTTGCTCGCGGCGAAACCGCCTCGCGCGGGCCTAGAGTGGTGGACATGCCGCTTTCAGGGGAATACGCACCCAGCACGTCGGATTGGGCCCGTGAGCAAGCCGAGAAGTACGTCGATTCCGGTGGAACCGACGGCACGGACCTGCAGGGAATGCCGGTGGTTCTGCTGACCACCGTCGGAGCCAAGACCGGCAAGCTCCGCAAGACCCCGCTGATGCGGGTCGAGCACGGCGGCGAATATGCCGTCGTCGCCTCGCTGGGCGGCGCGCCCAAGCACCCGGTCTGGTACTACAACATCGTCAAAAACCCGCGGGTCGAGCTGCAGGACGGCACCGTCACGCGCGACTACGACGCCCGCGAGCTGACCGGCGACGAAAAGGCCGTCTGGTGGGAGCGCGCCGTCGCGGCTTTTCCCAACTACGCGGAGTACCAGACGAAGACCGAACGCCAGATTCCGGTGTTCGTGCTGACCCCGGTCAGCTGAGCCGATTAGGCAGGTGACCGGGGGTGCGTGGCACCATTAACCGGTGTCCGCTGAACCGAGCCAGAGCCCTCGCACGTCGCTGCTGACCGCGGCCGACATTGACGGTGCTGCTCAGCGAATTTCCGCGGTAGTCACACCGACCCCGCTGCAATACAGCGACCGGCTGTCGGCGATCACCGGCGCGCAGGTCTACCTCAAGCGCGAGGACCTGCAGATCGTGCGGTCCTACAAGCTGCGCGGCGCCTACAACCTGCTGGTGCAGCTGTCCGAGGAGGAGATTGGCGCCGGTGTGGTCTGCTCCTCGGCCGGCAACCACGCGCAGGGCTTCGCCTACGCCTGCCGGACCCTGGGCGTGCACGGCCGCGTCTATGTGCCGGCCAAGACGCCCAAGCAGAAGCGCGGCCGGATCCGCTACCACGGGGGCAGCTTCATCGACCTGATCGTCGGCGGATCGACGTATGACCTCGCCGCCGAGGCGGCCCTCGACGACGTGAAGTGCACCGGCGCCACGCTGGTGCCGCCGTACGACGACCTGCGCACGATGGCCGGCCAGGGCACCATCGCCGTCGAAATGCTCGAGCAGCTCGACGGCGAGCCCGACCTGGTGGTGGTGCCGGTGGGCGGCGGTGGCTGCATCGCGGGCATCACGACCTATCTGTCCGAGCGGACGACGAACACGTCGGTGCTGGGTGTCGAACCGGCCGGGGCCGCGGCGATGATGGCCGCGCTGGCCGCCGGTGAGCCGGTGACGCTGGACCACGTCGACCAATTCGTCGACGGCGCCGCGGTGAAGCGGGCGGGAACGCTGACGCATGCCGCGCTGGCCGCCGCGGGCGACATGGTGTCGATCACGGCCGTCGACGAGGGCGCGGTCTGCACCGCGATGCTGGACCTCTATCAGAACGAGGGCATCATCGCCGAGCCCGCGGGCGCGTTGTCCGTCACCGGTCTGCTGGAAGCCGACATCGAGCCCGGGTCCACCGTCGTCTGCCTGATCTCGGGCGGCAACAACGACGTGTCGCGCTACGGCGAGGTGCTGGAGCGCTCCCTGGTCCACCTCGGCCTCAAGCACTACTTCCTGGTGGACTTCCCGCAGGAGCCCGGTGCGTTGCGCCGGTTCCTCGACGAGGTGCTCGGACCCAACGACGACATCACCCTGTTCGAGTACGTCAAGCGCAACAACCGCGAGACCGGTGAGGCGCTGGTCGGCGTGCAGCTGGGGTCGTCGGCGGAGCTGGACGACCTCCTGGACCGGATGCGCGACACCGAGATTCACTTCGAGAAGTTGCAGCCGGGCTCGCCGGCCTACCGCTACCTGCTGCTGTAATTTCCCGGGCGACGAGCGTCGAGTTGTCGGGCGAAAAGCGCGAAAATCGCCCCAACAAGTCGACGTTCGACGTTGACCAATCAGCTCAGGTAGGCCGGCAACGGGGTAGCGGGGTCCAGATCGGGCGCGGCCTGCGGCGGTTCGGCCGCCAGGCGCAGCGGCACCACTCCAGCCCAGTGCGGTAGCGCGATGTCCTCGGGATCGTCGGCCACCCCGTCGTCGCGGACCTTGGCCGAGACCTCGACGAGATCGAGGGCGAGCACCGCGGTCGCGGCGAGTTCACGGGCGTTGGGGGGCCGGCAGTCGGCGGCGCGCCCCGGGCGGACGTGGTCGAGCAGCGCGTCGAATGCCCGCTGTTTTTCGTCCGGGTCGTCGACGAGGCGTGCCGTGCCCATCACGACGACCGAGCGGTAGTTCAGCGAGTGGTGCATCGCCGAGCGGGCCAGCACCAGCCCGTCGACCAGGGTGGTGGTGACGCAGACGGGCAGCGCGCCCAGCTTGGCGGCGAGCATCGGTCCGCTGCCGGTCGAGCCGTGGACATACAGGGTCTCGCCGACGCGGGTGTGCATCGTCGGCAACACCACCGGCCGGCCGTCGCTCAGATATCCCAGGTGACAAATCAGGGCCTCGTCCAGGATGCGATGGACGGTGTCGCGGTCGTAGCGGGCGCGGTCCCGGTAGCGGGTGGGCGTCGTGCGCGACGTGGGTTCGTAGTCCATCGGATTGCCTTTGCTGTTGTAATAGTACATACTGAGGTATGTGCCAGTGCAATACAGCATAGCGGGGACGGGCGCGGAGTCCATAGCCGCCAACATCGAAGAAGGAATCTCCAGCGGCGCCCTGACGCCCGGGGGCGCGCTGCCCCCGGTGCGCGACCTGGCCGCCCAACTCGGCGTGAACGCCAACACGGCCGCCGCGGCCTACCGCCTGCTGCGCGATCGCGGGGCCGTCGAAACCTCCGGGCGCCGCGGCACCCGGATACGGCACCGCCCGGCGACCACGCCGCGCTCGCTGCTCGCCCTCGACATCCCCGCCGGTGTTCGCGACCTGTCGACCGGAAACCCGAATCCCAGTCTGTTACCTATTTCCGCTGTGCCGCGACATGATTCATATGTCCGACGTCCGGTGCTCTATGGGGAGCCGGCGATGTCGGCGGAGCTGGTCGAATGCGCCGCTGCGGCGTTGCGCGCCGACGGCGTTCCCGCCGAGCATCTCGCGGTGACCAGCGGAGCGCTCGACGGCACCGAACGGGCGCTCACCGCGCACCTGCGCCCCGGGGACCGGGTGGCCATCGAGGATCCGGGCTGGGCTAACTTGCTGGATCTGATTGCGGCGCTTAGTCTTTCGGTCGAGCCGGTGCGCGTGGACGACGACGGCCCGCTGGTCGCCGACGTCGCCCGGGCGCTGGGCCGCGGGGCGCGCGCGCTGATCGTCACCACCCGCGCACAGAACCCGAGTGGTGCGGCGCTGTCCGCGCCCCGTGCCGGCGAACTGCGCGCGTTATTGGCGGGCCGTGACGTCCTCGTCGTCGAGGACGACCACTGCGCCGGCATCTCCGGTGTGCCGTTGCACTCGCTGGCCGGATCGAGTGGCCACTGGGCATTCGTGCGGTCGGCGTCGAAGGCCTATGGTCCCGACCTGCGGGTGGCCGTCCTCGCCGGAGATCAGCGCACCATCGAGCGGGTGCACGGACGACTGCGGCTGGGACCGGGGTGGGTGAGCCATCTGCTGCAGGATCTCGCGGTGCGCTTGTGGTCCGACGAGGCGGCGTCGCGTCTCGTCGGACAAGCCGAGCAGCACTACACCCACAACAGAACCCGGCTACGAGCCGCGCTGGCCGACCGCGGGATCGCCGCGCACGGCCGTTCCGGGCTGAACGTCTGGATCCCGGTGCCCGACGAGACGGTGGCCATCACCCGGCTGATCAATTCGGGGTGGGCCGCGGCGCCCGGTTCACGATTCCGGATCGGCACCCCGGCCGGAATCCGGGTCACCATCGCCGATTTGGCCGACGCCGAGATCGATCCGCTCGCCGATGCGATCGCCGAGGCGATGCGCACCACGGGTCGATCCAGCGTGTAGGTCAGGTTTGCGCTCTGGTTCCCAGTGCCTCGTGGAACAGTGCATGGCGCAGCGCGAGTTCTCGGGGGTCGCTGACGAGATGGAATCCCAGCTTGTTCATCACGTAGCCGTAGCCGATCCCGGTGTCCGGATCGGCGAATCCGAACGAACCGCCCGCTCCCGGCGTTCCAAAGGCATTCGCTGACGAACCGAAGATGGACAGGGGACTGGGCTTGTTGAAGCCCAGCGTGAAATTGGAGTCGACGTGTAACACTTTGTCGCGCAACCCCTTTGTCGGTGGCTGGGCGGGGCTTTTGAGGGCATCGAGGATGCCGGCGCTCAGCCCGAGCTCGGGACTGCCGACCGCCGCGCTGCCGTACAGCTTCGCGATCGAGCGTGCGGTGCCGGTGCCGTTGACCGCGGGCATCTCGACCACGCGCAGCTCGTCGCGGTTGAAGTCGCCGAGGTCTTTGATCCCTTTGGCGACGGTGAGCGAGGGCGCCGCCAGGTCGAACGGGTTGAACAATGCCAACGCCAGGCCGCGCGGCATGGTGTTCAGATGAAAGAGCAGCTGGGGCAAGGCCCACGCATCCAGGTACGCGACGCGATCGCGGTCGACCGAGTTGGGCAGCCCGATGTAGAGGTTCCAGTCCCAGCGGCCCGGCGATCTCCTCGGCGAAGAACCGGCCCAGTGACCGCCCGGCGGGGTCGGTCCGGCGGATCAGCTCGCCTTCGTACCAGCCGAGCGTGATGCCGTGATAGCCATGCCGCGTCCCCGGTGTCCACGCGGGCGCCTGCGCCGCGAGCTTGGCCGACATCTTCGGCGGATCGGCCAGCTCCTGCAGCGTCAGTGGCGGTTTGATGACGGGCAGCCCGGCCTGATGCGCCAGCAGTTGCCGCACCGTCACCGCCTCCTTGCCGGCCTGCGCGAACTCGGGCCAGTAGTCGGCGACCTTGGCGTCATACGACAGGTAGCCGCGGGAAGCGGCCAGCGCAACGGCAACTGACGCAATGCCTTTGGTGGTCGAGAAGACGTTAACCATGGTGTCCTCTTGCCACGGCGCCCGGGTGGTCCCGTTGCGGTAGCCGCCCCAGAGGTCGACGACCTTGTGCCCGTCCCGGTAGACCGCAATCGCGGCGCCGACCTCCTGGCCGCTGCTCAGGTTGCGACGGAAGGCGTCGGCGACTTTGCCGTACCCCTCGTCGACGTCGCCGCCGATCAGATCGGGTGGAATCTGCACCTTCTGCGCCATGTCTGCTCCATTGCAGTCGTCGGTGCCGTGATGGTAGCGCTCGCGGAGCCGGGCGCGGTAGATCGGGTTTACCCGCAGCGCAGGATCACGACCCGAATGCCCTTCCAGCACGGTGCCGTCACCGCTTCCGGTCGGCTCACCCCAGGCGAGCGCGACATCACCCGCGACCGGCACGGTCACCGGTCGCCGGAGAGGTTGCACGCAATGCGTAACTGCCCGCGCGACAGCGTGATCCAGCGCAGCTCCTCGTCGTAGTCGACGGCAAGGTGGTCGAGCCACGGGTCGGCCAGGTCGGGGTGGCTGCGCCGCAAGGCGATCAGGTCCCGATAGAACGCCAGCAGCCGCGCATGCTCCCCGGCGTCGACCTCGTCCCAGTTCAGCTTGGAACGCGCGAACGTCTGCGGGTCCTGCGGGTCGGGAATGTCGTCGGCATCCCAGCCGTGCCCGGCGAACTCGGCCTTACGCCCTTCTGCCGTGGCCCGGGCCAGCTCCGGCTCGGGATGCGAGCTGAAGAACTGGAACGGCGTCGACGCCCCCCATTCCTCACCCATGAAAAGCATTGCGGTGTAGGGCGATCCGAGGACCAGGGCCGCTTTGATCGCCAGCTGCCCGCCGGTCAGGTGCTGCGACGGCCGGTCGCCGAGTGCGCGGTTGCCGACCTGATCGTGCGTGCAGGTATAGGCCAACAGCCGCCCGGCCGGGATGGCCTTGGTGTCCAGCGGCCGGCCGTGGCGGCGCCGGCGGAACGACGAATAGGTGCCGGCGTGAAAGAAGCCGCGGCGCAGGGTATCCGCAGCGTGGCCAGCGAACCGAAGTCCGCGTAGTAGCCTTGGCGTTCGCCGGACACCGCGGTGTGGATGGCGTGGTGGATATCGTCGTCCCACTGCGCGGTGATCCCGTAGCCGTAGTGGTCGCGCGGGGTGATCGTCCGCGGGTCGTTCATGTCGCTCTCGGCGACCAGCGACAGCGGACGACCCACTTGTTGTGACAGCCAATCGGTTTCGGTGGCCATCTCCTCGAGAATGTGGACCGCCGTGGTGTCCACCAGCGCGTGCACGGCGTCCAGCCGCAGCCCGTCGGCGTGAAAGTCGCGCATCCAGCGCAGTGCGCAGCCGATGATGTAGCGGCGTACCTCGTCGGAGTCGGCGTCGGCGATGTTGACGCCCTCGCCCCACGGGTTGCTGCCCGACGACAGGTACGGGCCGAACCTCGGCAGGTAATTTCCCGACGGGCCGAAGTGGTTGAACACCGCGTCGATCAGGACGCCCAAACCCCGTGAGTGGCAAGCGTCGACGAGTCGGACCAGGCCGTCGGGGCCGCCGTAGGGTTCGTGCACGCTGAAACCACAGCACGCCGTCGTATCCCCAGCCGTGGGTTCCGGCGAAGGAATTGACCGGCATCAGCTCGACGAAGTCGATCCCGAGATCGACCAGGTAGTCCAGCTTTTCGATCGCGGCGTCGAAGGTGCCCGCGGCGGTGAAGGTGCCCACGTGCAGCTCGTAGATCACCGCGCCCTGCACCGATCGGCCGGCCCACTCACCGTCGGTCCAGGGCGCGGCCGACGGGTCCCACAACTGGGAGCGGGCGTGCACCCCGTCGGGTTGGCGTGGCGATCGCGGGTCGGGCAGCACCTTGGGGTCGTCGTCGAGCAGGTAGCCGTAGCGGGCATCCGCCGGCGCGTCGACCACCGCGTGCCACCAGCCGTCGTCGGATCGGGTCATCGCGTGTACGACGCCGTCGACATCGAGGCGGACCAGCGCGGGTTTGGGAGCCCACACCCGGAATTCAGCCATTGTTTCGCTCCAATAGCACGACGGGGAGGTTGGCGAACAATTCGGCGGTCGACGTCGGCCCGCTCGCCATCGCGCCGGTGAGTGTGTCGGTCCAGGAGCCGTCGGGCAGCGGCAATACGGTGTTGCCCCAACCCGTTTCGGCCAGCCGCACCGTCCAGCGGGTGACCGCGACCAGAATGTCGTCGCCGCGGCGGAACGCCACGACGTGATCGCCGGCCTCGCCGCTGGCCAGCAGCGGCACGTAGTCGCCGCGCCCGAAGCTGTCGGGGCGCGAGCGCCGCAGCCGCAACGCCGTGGTGACGACGCGCAGCTTCGGGTGCTGCAACTCCGCGAGAGCGGTTCTGCGCGCGGCATAGTCGACCGGTCGGCGGTTGTCCGGATCGACCAGGCTGTCGTCCCAGAGCTCGGTGCCCTGGTAGACGTCGGGGATGCCGGGCACGGTCAGCGCGAGCAGCTTCTGGCCCAGCGCATCGCTGGCGGCATGCGGGTTGAGTTGGGCGACAAGCTTGGTCAGCTGCCCGGCGACCGGCCCGTCCAAGACGCCGTCCAACCACCCATGCACAGAGTCTTCGAACGCGGTGTCCGGGTCGTTCCACGAGGTGTGCAGCGCCGCTTCGCGGATGGCTTTCTCGGCGTATCCGTGCAGCCGGTCGCGCAGCTGGTCGGTGACCTTGCCGTCCAGCGGCCATACCCCGAAGATGTTCTGCCACAGGAACTGTCCGGTCGCGGTGTCGGGGGAGGGCGTCTCGATCTCCCACCGGGCGACGAACTCCGTCCACAGCGAGGGCACCTGGGACAGCACCCCGATGCGGGCCCGCACGTCCTCGCCACGCTTGGTGTCGTGGGTGGTCAACGTGGTCATCGCCTGCGGCCACAGCCGGGCACGGGTGGCGGCGCTGTGGTGAAACTCCGCCGCGCCGACGCCGAACCGGTGCGGTTCGCCGCCCACCTCGTTGAGTGAGATCAGCCGGGCGTCGCGGTAGAACAGGCAGTCCTCGACGGCCTTGGCGGTCACCGCGCCGCACAGTTGTTGCAGGCGTGCGGCGGGCTCGCCGCGGTGTGCCAGCGCCGCGGCAAGCACCTGCAGCGCCGGTCCCAGTTCCGGTTGTGCGGCTTGGGTTTCGGCGAGCGCGCTGGGCAGGATGGCCGCCAGCCCGAGGTAGTCGGTGCGGTAGACGTCGATGTGGCTCAGCAGTGCGGCCACCGCGTCGGGCAGCAGTGCGTGATCGCATCCGGCAGCCGCCACGATGGCCCGCCGCAGCCGGGCCAGCTCGCTGGCGAGTGCCTCGGTGGCCACCTGAATCTTCAGGCCGGCCAACACCTCCGGGATGCCGCGATAGTCCACCCCCGCGGACTCGACGAGCTCGGTCAGCGCGGGCTCCCCGGCCGGGTCGACGAAAACTCCGCCCAGTTGCCGCAATACGTCGTAGCCGGTGGTGCCCTCGATCGGCAGCGTCAGTTCCAGGGCCTCGTCGACAGCCAGGATCTTCTCGATGACGATCCAGGCCGTAGGACCGAGCAGTTCGCGCAGCCACGCCAAATAGCCACTGGGGTCGGTTAATCCGTCGGGGTGGTCGATGCGCACCCCGTCGACCAGTCCCTCGCGGAACCAGCGCGCGATCTCCGCGTGGTTGGCGTCGAACACTGTGCGATCCTCCTGGCGCAGCCCGGCCAGCGAGGTGATCGAGAAGAAACGCCGATATCCGACGACACCGCTGCGCCAGCCCACCAGCCGGTAGTGCTGGCGCTCGTGCACCTCGGGGCCGGTGCCCGCGCCGGTGCCGGGGGCGATCGGCAACGCCAGATCGCCCAACCTCAGCAGGTCGCCGTCGACCGTCAGATCGGCGACGTCGTCGTCGGAACCCAGCACCGGCAGCACGATGCGGCCCCGCTTGTCGAGATCCCAGTCGATATCGAAATACGTTGCGTAGTCCGATGATCGGCCGTGCCGTAGCACATCCCACCACCACGGGTTCTGTCGAGGCTGGTCGACTCCGACGTGGTTGGGCACGATGTCGACGATCAGCCCCATGCCGCGCGCGCGGGCGGCCGCCGACAGCCGCGCCAGCCCCTCGGCGCCGCCGAGCTCCGGCGACACCGTGGTCGGGTCGGTGACGTCGTATCCGTGACTCGACCCGGTGACCGCGGTCAGGATCGGGGAGAGGTACAGATGCGACACCCCGAGCTCGTCGAAGTAGTCGAGTAGATTTTCGGCGTCGGCGAAGGTGAAGGCGCTGCCACTGGCGGGCCCGCGCAACTGTAACCGGTAGGTCGCGCGCACGGGAAAAGCCATATGTCAGGCGGTCTTCCGCAGGATCAGCACCGAGTTTCCCGGGACGGTGATCTTTCCTTCGGCCGCGACGACCAGGTCCGCCTTGCCGGCGGGATGATTGGTGTCGAGCTCCATG